>OY720642.1:2952500-3135000 GCA_963169105.1 Ceriagrion tenellum | reverse complement strand
AGAGGTTTAGTGATTTTAAAGAGGGTGGCGAGGTTGGGAGGGCGTCTAAAGGTGAGAGAAGGACAGCGGGGAAAAAGTTTGGAAGTGGTAAGGTTGTCAGAGAGGATGGGGTAGAGGTTTTTGATTAAGAATTTGATGGAGTGAACTCCAGGGAAATAGGTGGTACAGAGGGAGATTTGATCATGAGGAAACTTATTAAGAGAGAGAGATTTAGAAGAAGAGGGTCGCTGTAGGATTTTTTTCTGAAGAAGACGCTCAGGGTAGCCTCTGCGAAGGAGGGATTGGTGGAGATTGGAGAGAAAAAGGTCAAGGGATTCGGGATTGTTGCATATTCGGTGACCACGGATAGAGAGGGAAAAGGGGAGGGATCGTTTAGTATGAGAGGGGTGGCAGCTGTTGAAATGGAGATATTGTTGCTTGTTGGTGGGCTTGATATGGACAGAAGTGTGAAATTTAAGGTTACTGAGGGAGATGTCTACATCCAGAAAGGTAATTTTAGAGGCAGAGATGTTAGAGGTGAAGGAGACAGAGGAGGAGGAGTTTAGGGAGGAGATGAAAGAGTTAAGGGAATCAAGGACATGTGGCCATAGAAGAAAAATATCGTCAATGTAACGAAGCCAGAGAAGAGGTTTAGGAGAGCAGGACGAGAGAAAAGCTTAGAAACTTTGTAAGTGTGTTCATCATTTTTTTGTTTTCTGTGTTTGTCGTCTGCCTTCCTCTGGCAAACTTTTATATATTCGTCACTTAAGTGATCCTAAGTGTAGTTATATATATATATATATATATATATATAAAACTTCGTCACAGGGTACACTAAACATAAAACATATAAAAAGCATACTCACGAGTTTAAAATCGTGAGTTTGCTTTTTAAATGTTTTATGTTTACTGTCACTCTGTGACGAAGTCTTATATTGTTAACCACGTTCGTGGAATCTTCGCAAGAAAAAAAGTAAAATATATATATATATATATATAATGATTCTATCACATAATATTATATATATATATATATATATATATATATATATATATATATATATATATATATATATATATATATATATATATATATATATATATAATAATCATTCGTTCATTCACTCAGACCGCTCAGCAGCAAATACATACTAATTAAGGTTCAAACAGAAAGATAGAAAGAAAGTGGATAGGAACACATAAAATCAACAGACACAATGGTGGTGTGAAGATGTAAAGATGGCCGATTCCAAGCAGAAAAAATTCGACTGGACCGGGAATCGGACCTTTGAATGTCGCGTCCACTGCTCAGACCACCAATCTACCCAGTCTACTAAGAATCCACTGGAATCGGCGGGGGGTTTATAGGAACAAACACTCCCCAAGGCATGACCCACGAGAGCGGCCAATAGATGGCGCGCGGGCTGCTTTTAACTCACCGGCAGAGAGAGAATGACACACACAGAAGGCGAAATGAAAGAATAACTCAAGCACACAGACAGTGGTGAAAGATATAGAACAGGCGTTTCGGGGTACGCTAACCCACACACCTTCACACCACACATCTTCACACCACCATTGTGTCTGTTGATTCTATGTGTTCCTATCCACTTTCTTTCTACCTTTCTGTATAAACATTTATATATGTGTGTATATATATATATATACATGTGTATATATATACATGTATATATATACATGTGTATATCTATATACACATATATATATCTCTGTGTATACATATATCTTGTCCCATATATATATATATGTGTGTGTGTGTGTATATATATATATATATATATATATATATATATATATATATATATATATATATATATATATATATATATATATATATATAAAAGGGACAAGTGTGTCCCTTAGGAACATACATGATTATACATATCTTAGAGTCAACAAGTAGTACATACAATAGGAAGATTTCATGATGCATCAATATCACAGAATCCGACATAATATTTAACAAGAAGGCAAATGTATGAATACACATAAAAAAACATCTGATTTTGTACAGTGTTGCACAATATTTAATTCATTACAATATTTAGTTCACTTGTAGTATTTTTTCATGGTATTTCTTTTTGTGATGCCCCTCCACAATCAGACTTTTTAAGAAATTCAAAAGGGCACAGATAGTGTTTCCCCGGGTTCCGCGACCAACGCGTTGACGTTCTAACCAATGCGATCAAGGGAAAGAAGATTAGCGATCTTGGCAGCAAAATTATGCATCTTTTCTGTAATAACATTTAATGACTTTAAAGCACTTTTCCCACATGGCGTCACCTTCAACATACAATTCACTTATCTCAAACGGCGTTACCTCCAATACGAAAAGAAATACAAAAAAAATACCTGTTAGTGGCACACAGCGTCACCTTCAATGAAAAATACACTTCTTTGATACAGCGTCACCTCTCAAATACACACAAAAAATACCCTCTTTGCACATGATTAAATTTTTTATTGTGGATGACATTGATAAAGTCGTGGAATATGGCCAACATCCAATCACCTTTCTCTCTGAACATGATTTGATATACATCAAGTACCAGTTTAAGTTGAATGTTTATATTCCTATAGAGTTGAGTTCACGAGATAATATTCACATTGATCACTGTAAATTCCAAGAAGATTTCTTAATGCTGATCTGGACTGAGTTTTTTAATTTTTATTGTGTTGATTCCAAAGTTGAGATTTTCAACGAAAATGTGAAAAAGATACTTGATGTTCATGCCCCACTGCGCAAACGGACTTATAGACGACCCCCGGCCCCCTGGATAACTGAAAATATTAGATATATGATGACTCAAAGGGATCGCATGCGGTGAAATTTCCAAAGAACTCGTCTTCCTGTTCTTTACAAACAGTACAAATTACTTAGAAATCGTGTGAAACAGACGCTACGGAATGCTAAACAGAAATACTATCACAAATGCTTTAAAGATAAAAGGGACGTTCGGTCAACCTGGCAAGAACTAAGATGGCTAGGTCTTGTGAAAAGTCAGAAAAACTCTTGTGATTTAAATTTTAATCTGGATGAGTTCAACACGTTTTTCCTAAATACACTTACTGATGAAGACCAGGCTGTAGTAAACACAATGATACATTCAGAGGCAAGTTTGCATGATGAGCTAGAATTGACAGCAGAAAATGGATTTAATAGACTGTACCTATCACATTATACGCCGGAAGTATTATTTCGGAACTTAAAAATTGTTAAAACTAATGCCACTGGTGTCGATGGGATCAATAATAAAATTTAAAAAATTCTACTCCCTGTCGCTATGCCCGTGATACTAGACATATTCAATTGCTCGCTAAATTACTCAACTTTCCCCACTCTCTGGAAGTCTGCACAAATTCAGCCGATTCTTAAAATTTCTCACCCAAAAGTAATGTCAGATTTTCGGCCAATCACGCTTCTAAGTACACTGTCAAAACCACTTAAGCGATTTGTACATGATGCCACCTTGGAACACCTCTCTAGAAGCGGTCTATTAGATCAATATCAGTCAGGATTCAGAAAGGGGCATAGTACTCAGTCTGCCCTTTTAAAAGTTACTTACGATACTAGGCTCTCAATTGAGCAAAAAAAGATAACCTTGTTGGTCCTATTAGATTTGAGTAAAGCTTTCGATTCGGTGAATCACAACATACTAATAAATCGCTTGAATGTTGTCAGACTCTCAAACTCAGCCATGCTTTGGTTCAAGTCATACACCTCTAACAGGAAACAGGCCATTAGAGGACCAAAAGGTGAGCTATCAAACTATTGTCCTGTAACCAAAGGAGTGCCACAGGTGTCAATCCTTGGACCCCTTCTGTTTTCCATTTATGTCAATGATCTTTCTAAAGTTATCTTAAGCTGTAAATACCACATGTACGCTGATGATCTTCAGATCTACATTGACTGTTACCCTTCTGATGTGACTGAAGCCATTGCTAAGGTGAATGACGATATTCGAAATATATGTAAGTGGTCACTGGAAAACTGTCCACAACTAAATCCCAACAAGACCAAAAGTATCATCATTGGTAGTAATATTTATGTTAATAGAATTATACTTGATGTCTTGCCAAAGATAAATGTAAAAGGTGTCCTAATTACTTATTCTGATAGTGTAACTAACTTAAGAGTTACACTAAATAAAACCTTATCATGGAATGGACACACAAAATCTGTTTCGCATAGGGTGTTTAAGACTCTATATCAGTTAAAACAATTTAGACACCTTATCCCTGTCCCCCTTCGCCAAAAATTAGTCGATACTCTTGTTTACCCACACAGACTATTGCTGTGTGGTATATTCTGACCTTACAAATGAACTAAATTTAAAACTCCAGAGGATTCAGAACTCCTGCGTGAGGTGCATCAGACAGTGCTTTGACATCACATATTATGAACATGTGACACCATATTTTGAAAAACTAAGATGGCTAAAGATACAAAATAGGCGCTTACTTTAAAAGGCAACATTCATGTACAAGCTAAAAACGACAGAACTTCCCACATACTTACACCGAAATGTACAATATAATGGTAGAACAAACAAACGTCCAACACGCTGCATGGAAGAACTTTGTATACCACACTATCGACATCTGTCTACGCTAGGTCTTTCCATGTCACCTCTTGCAAAGTATGGAATCAATTGTCAAACGAGGTAAAAAAATCTGAAAATGCAAGTCAATTCAAAAAGAAATACCATGAAATATTACTACAAGTGAACTAAATATTGTAATGAATTAAATATTGTGCTACACTGTACAAAATCAGATGTTTTTTATGTGTATTCATACATTTGCCTTCTTGTTAAATATTATGTCGGATTCTGTGATATTGATGCATCATGTAAATCTTCCTATTGTATGTACTACTTGTTGACTCTAAGATATGTATAATCATGTATGTTCCTAAGGGACACACTTGTCCCGGAATAATAAATTTCATTTCATTTCGCATACAGCACGATGAGACCTCGAAATAGGGTCCGTTTGAGTAATGGCGATTCCACTCACATCGCCTTGCTTGTGTTGTGTGTGCGTGCCTTTTAGCAAATGGGTTTGACTCCCCTTCCTTCCTCTCTTCCCCTCCCTTGACTTCTTCCTCCCCTCCTTGCGTCACAGGTCTGTGCCAGGAACTGTGCAGGCCACCTCTCACTGCCCCGATCGCTCACACAGTCATTCTCAAATGTGCACACCTCCAGTGCTGCTGCCCCCCCCCCCCCCCCCCACATTTCATCATTTTTCATCCACTCAACAGCCCATCGGTGTGAGGCCGTGCTCGACCTAGGTCACCATCCATCGAGGAAGAGGCACCATATGATTTCAATGGGTAATCTTCTTTGGGCATATCTTCTATATCAAATGTCAAATGCTAAAAATCATCAAAAAAGTACTTATCTTTCTGAAATACATAACCAGAGAAACATATAAGGCCAAGCAGCAGTTATTCTGCTAATGAAAAAGCAAAACTGATTGAGTTGGAAACACATTCAGAGAATTTCCGACACTACGTAAAATTGATTTGGATTCTTCGAGCAATTAGTTCATGGTCCTTAGAAGAAAAAGGAGAGGAAATTTTTGTTTTAATCTCATTAGTCAACATTTTCGTTATGCTGCAAGCAGAAATAAGCTTTAAAAGAATCTGACCTAAGAGTTTATTAGAACAAAAAATAAATCCATGCATTTTCCTATAAAAACTGCATCAAATGAGCAGAAATGTGAGTAAACTCTTAAGTGAACTTTGTTGGGAGTTGCAAAAGGCCCAGAGGCACCGAACCAGCCTAATATGACCTCGGTAGAAGTTGCATGGTTTTCGAGATATTGCCAAATTAAAGCTTTTTCAAAAATTTCACTTTTTTTACATTTCTAGTCCCAGAATTCAATCGGATAATTTAACGTTCTCATTAGGGCCGCTTTTAATCTACCAACTGTGACTCATGTGCCGACTTCTACCTGGAACAGAGGCCCGAGAGGGAGGGGGGTCATGGGGTCCGAACAAACAAAAGAAACGCGAAAGCCGCTATACCTGTATAACTTTATCGGCTTTCAAAGAATGGGATGGATAGAGTACTTTGTTTGTTAATTTGTGGCAGTAGCCCCATCAAATTGAGCCAAATTGAGAGCTATTCAAGTGAATTCTGGGACTAGAAATGTAAAAATAGTGAAATTTTTGAAAAAGCTTTAATTTGGCAATATCTCGAAAACCGTGCAACTTTTACTGAGGTCATATTAGGCTGGTTCGGTTCCTCTTAGGCTACCCTAGCTCCAGTGTCACTGTGGCATGACATTTATGAGACACCCTGTAGACATAAATGCACGACTGTTATGGATGTAGTTGCCAGGATAAATTTTATAGATTTTAAAGGGCAATGTTATCCTCCAAGGCTTGTGCAGGTACTAACAACAGCATGCCAATCATCATAGTCCAAATTAAGACCATCAGACAGTGCATCACAATATATCTCTTGCTTCAATCATCAACATTAAAAGCAATATAAGTTCAAAATGCTCTCCTTCACTTCAACGCCTGAAAAAAAACTGCCAAGTACACATTGGGTTCGAAGTTAGTGAGCTTGGATTGACCCAAGCTAATAATTCAACACATTTCTGTATTTCTAGCCAAAATACCACTTTAATTGAAATGTCCCAGAATGCCTGTTTTCAATACAGTGACTACAACATAAATGAGGAAGGGTAATAAATAGCCAACTGACCCACAACCTATAAGTTACCTGGCATGTGAATTGTCCACTTGCATGACATATGGGAATCAATCAAGGAAAAAATATATACTTAGCATTGGGACGCGACTATTCCATTATTTTCATACTGTTTTAGAACTCTTTCCCTCTGTCATGTGTCACAATAATTGAACATCATTATGGCAATTGTAAAAAGTACAAAATAATAATAATAATGATGATAAAAATCAAAATGAGTCAGTATGATATAACAATGATGAAACTAAGCACTATGGTAAAGACATTCACAAATGTTTTGCTGACTTATTGGGTGCCAAGGGTGAGTGTCATTATGACATATTGAAGGGAGAGAGGCATTTTAAACATTCCCAATGCATACAGAGTTGTGTGATGTGCGTATGCAAGGTTAACATTAAAAAAAAATATATAGTGCCTCTCTCCAACCATTAGGTTTTTGACCCTGATGGAAAGCAGGGTGCATAAGTCAAAACCACGCAACCTCAAGATACACATCCCACAGCCAGCCACACTAAGAGAATTTTCCAGCTAGCTATGCACAATTTCACAAGTTCCGTATGCATATTGTTTCTTTTAGTCTCCTCCGACATTTCCACAGCTTGATGACTGCTAGAATGATGAACAATTGATATCAGATACACTTTTTTACAGTTCCTTTTATGTAATTTTACATTCAGTCAAAGTTCATTTTTGCATAAAAACTGCCCTTTCTAATGTCAACAAAGGCAACCTGTGTTCAGTCATCTCCTTTAATAAGAAGTATGCAATATAATGATGCATTCACAAAATGTCCACAATCTTTCATTTTTTTCATATCGGAACTACAATAAAAGATTATCTTTTGTTTGTCAGACAAACAACATTTTGCTTACTTATTCTTGCTCATCTTCAAATATGTCAAAAAGAAGACACAGATTAATGCATGTTCTATAAGGTTGGATCATAGCGCTTCTTCTGACCATAGGGTACGTGAGGGAGGAAACTTTACAGGTACTTTCATTAAATGGACATTCTATACATAACGGATAGGATTCCACAAAGAGAATTATCAAACAAAACAATCTTAAAAACAAAAGTAATAAATGGTTCATCATACCACTTAAAACACGCTAAACAAAAATCTTCCAAGAAAATAGGTTAGTTAGGCATTATAACTTTAAGGCTGGAGACAGCAATGTACAAGATGCATTTTTATATTTAAGCACTGGCTATTTACTGGAGATTTACAAGTGTGGCATAGATTCAAGAAGCATTTATAAACCCAAAAAGGATTATATAGTTCATAACTTTAGACTAAGTATTCCAGTGAGACAGGAATAAACAATTTTGATTAGTGACCCTACCTTCCCTCCCACCAGATTCCTATACTGAATATGTCACCTTTCCTTGAATGTACATAACCATGTTTAGACAACTGGTAAGTGATGTATTTCATAATATTTGAAGCAAAAATGAAACAAATGTATTATTGTGTACCATTAAGAGTATAATCAGAGCTCTACCAACATAGTGAGAGGAGAAGTGGTCACTGGTTTTTGGACATCCATAAGAAATATTCACTAGCTGTACTGGAAACAGAGTAATACTGTTAGGATTAATTAACATTTCACCAAATCAAGGCATATCACTTAAGTATTCAATTTAGCTTTGTCAATAACATTATAAGTGGAGCACCAATAAATGAAGCACCGACATTCTAGAAAGATGAACTTGAAGATTGTTAGAAATCTTCTTTCAAGCTTTCAGTTTGCCAGGGAAAACAAGGAAAATATGAACGTCCTCATTTACTGATCTTCAAGTAAGCTCAACTGATCCTGTGTTTTTGTGCAGTAGTTGAAAAATATCAATTATAAATTTACATGTTCATAAATGAACATGAAGTTTTATATTGATGTTTAAAGAGTTTCAAAGAGGGAAGGTTTAACAAAATTTTATGAAATATGTACCAAAAATATACATAATTACATGCTTCATTTTCACCAGCCACACTTTGGCACTATTGTACACAAATAAAGAATCTCCAACTGTAGTGACCTACATTGCAAATTTTTCATACCTGCCATTTCTCAATTAAAACCAATTCACTATTAACGAGTATTTTGAAACAGGCTGTACAATATGTGTCAACATTTCATATATATTTATATATATATATATATATATTTTTTTTTTAATATATATATATATTTATTTATTTATTTATAGATTTAATATTATATATACTCTTTGCAGCTTTTGCAAACAACAAGTTTATAAAATTCTGTATCACCATTCTAGATATTAAAATGCTTTTAAACAACGATTAATGTTTTAAATTCATCATTACTGTTTGCCCCATTCTTGTTAAAATTGCACAGTCAAACACATATGCAAAATCATTCAGAAAAAACATTCATCCATGCAAGCTTTCATTGCACGCTGATTCTCAAACATGCAGTCACTTTTCCACACATCAAGCATACTATGTATCAACCATACACGGTGCTTTGCTACAAATGTAATTACACATGGTTTTATTTTTATCAACTTTTCTCATCAAATTTAAGGCATGTATTTACGTACCCCTTACCATAATGATTTTCTCCCTTCCCTTAACCCGACCAGCTCCTCTTGTTATATAACCATTATGTTACCAGTATCAGAGAGTATAAGTATGAATTCTCAATTACAGCTGAGAGTCAAAAATGTTTCTTTGACAGATTACAAAGGGAGGCTATTATCAATAAGCAAAAAATACATCTTATCACGGCTTGTATTAGCATGAATTAATTAGTGTTCTAAATCATTAAGGAGCTTTCAACTTAAATCAGCATAAAGTATTAGTATGACTATTTCCTTTTTGAATATTTAGACTTGACATGACACATCAGAAATGCTATCTGTGGTGCTTACTGTTGATTCCATGAAAAGGCTATGAAGTAGTAACTGCATCTTTTTCACTAATGGGTGTAAAAGAAGGGAGGGACTTGTAATTTAAAGCAAATTGAAATGAATACTTATGAGCATCGAGCCTGGAAGAAGATGAGTGATTATTTCATCATGGAAAACTATTTAAGGTGTATGGCAGTAAGTTTTTCACCAGCCCTAGAACAGTCTACTGGCCAAATTGTCACCTCTAACATTATAACTGAACACCAAATTGGCCACTTCAAATGGAGATAAAAGATATTTATGGCCCCACAAACACAGTGTGCTATGCACAAGCATGAGATACGAGCAGAAGGGATGGGAGTAAGATCACAAGAAACGTACGGAGCAACTTTTTGCTAACCATCACAACACCATAATGTTCACCGTCACAATAAGCAGCTGCCATCTAATAAGTTATCATCATACACCACTGGCAGTTGCCGTGGACTTTCCTCACCAGACGAGTTTTTCTCTTGCTATGAAGGTCACACCAAATTTTATGGCTTGCTCTTCCTTCTAAAACTCATCAAAAACTAGCGCACTCACGTTCCATGCTATCTTCGTCTGCTTTTTCACCTGCTCCGCATAAGCCACCCAGTCACACTTGTGGTTGTCATGATACCCAGTTCAAGTTCAGATGAAATCTTCCCATCACTTTCATTGACGGATGTAACATGGGGAGTTTGTCTATGGTTTAAACTGGAGTTTGACAAAGATTCGAGATCAAGAAAATTTTGATTCTGATGCTAACCTTTGAAAGAGGTGGCGGGAGCAATAGAAGAGGACATTGGGAAGGGAGAGGACATTTTTTGCCAAGGGGTTCTTCAAAAGAGATGCATCTCAATTTTGGTGGCGGGATGTTGTAGCCATTAAGGTGATGCTGCCACTCATGGGGTCGATATGCTCTCCAATGTTCAGCTGTCAACAGAGAAGAGTTCCTTGTGCAGTGCAGGGAACTCGAGGTGTGGTGTGGAGCGTTTGAATTTGGCCAAAGCATCCATGTGGAGGATACTCAGTTCTCTGTAATCAAAGTGGATTCATTAGTTTCAGAATTACCTCAGTAGATTAAAAAAATATAAAATACAACCACCATTGTCCTTTATCTGCCATGAAATCCATTCTGTTTGCCCAATGGAAAATTTTAGGACCACTTTTTTTCAGAAATGTTTTGAATAAAATAAATGGCCAGAAGAATTGGTGACAATTGGACCTCAATTGAGAATATTAATGCCAACTTTTGAAGGTTAAGAGAAGCACAGTGGAAAATTACTTTACATAGTTGTTATAATAAAAAATAAGAAATCCTTCAAGGAAAATAATGACATGGCAAGGAAAATAATGGCATATTTTTTTACCTCCTCCCTAGTTATAAAAACACTTATCTAGGTTTCATCATCAAAGGCAGACCAGAAATGACTAAGCTTTCAACACCACATCTGGCATATGTACTATACAGAAAAGGAGAACCAGATGGATTGGACACACTCTGAGGCAAAATGGGTTTGGAGAAAAAAAACATACCTAATTGAAGGAAAATTAGAGGGAAAAGTCCTCAGGATGAGGCCCAGGAGTAAATAGTTCCGAGTACATAGTCCAAATAAAGAGGCAAGTATGTACATACATAAGAAGAACTACTAAGAAGTAAGAGAACTAGCAATACATATTGAAGGATGGAGGGCTTCAGTCAACCAATCAGGATAGAATGACCAGTGTGATGATTTTTATATAATCTATGTTACTTCTTCAAACTTAAGCAAAGTAATAGAAAGGTAACTGCTTGATATCTAATTCATAATACATCAATCACCAAACATTTCAATTATAACAGCCTGTTAGTCATTTTGTCCCTGAAACAAAAATTTCTTATGATTACATGTAAACCAAAAGCATGATAGCATTACAAAGGTACCAATACTGTTTCAACCTCTTGATCAGTAAACTGCCGCAGCTTGACCTATGAACCACAAAACATTAGAAATTTTTTATAAATATTCTGTTTAGGCCTCTATAAATGAGCTCTGTCTTCCTCCTCAAATGTATAATGCTTTTCTAATGCAGCGTATCTCTGGCTATTCAACTCAAACAACAATATAGTAATTTTGTTAAAGGATTGCACTCTAGCAACACAAATTCATTTTTTATTTTTCTCAAAATTTGCTGAATCTGAATACTCATTCATTTCCCATTATGTAAACGGAAGACCAGGTTTTAATGACTGAAAAATATTGAATAACGAATTGCTGACAAGAAGAAATAAAATAAGAATGTGGGGAAGCCACAGAATAGGTATGGAACCAAAAAGCAACTTAGTGGAAGTAACTGGTGATGGGAGTTATCTAAGTGAAGTAACATGGGAGAAGGAATACAGGGGGGGAGAGTAGTTGCACATTACATGTATGCCAACATTTGTGAGCTAAGTTGCATCAAACTATGTCGATGGTGTTTGTATCCTATCAGAAAAGAACATTTCCAAAATTGGTTCAAGAACAACTATGTCGATGGTGTTTGTATCCTATCAGAAAAGAACATTTCCAAAATTGGTTCAAGAACAAAGGGGAGCATGAGAAGAAAAAAGAGAGAAGCTTACAACAGAGGCTAATCACCTTGGGAACCCACGTAATCAAACACAGCCTAACCCTTAACCCCCTTCCTGTAGAGCTAGTTTATATGCAATGTGGTAACCTTCAACAGGGCACACTTATACTCAACTGCATCTACGTTTGACCATCCTTGTATAGACTCAAGAATTGGATAGGAGTTAACATTTGTGCATAGTTGATCGGCAAATACTGGATAAAGATGTAAAATATGTTGAATTCAACTGTGTAGTTTATTAATTTTATTTTAATTAGGTAGTTTAAAAATTATTTATCAGTTATTTCTTATTTAAAATTTTAATCTTTTATTTTAAATATTCAAATATTAAGAAAAAAATATTTCCAAGTTCACCTGATAGCATGGTAACTGCTGACTTTAAATTTAAAGTGAGATAATAATTTTGAATCATTTATCAAGAATTTAAACGAAATTTAAAACAGTTCCTTTGTTCATGGTTCAGCTCAGATCATTTCTGGTAAGTTCATTGCAGTCCAAATCTTCAGTCATTTGTCCAATAATAAAACTGCCTGAAACAAATACTCCTTCCCCAGGTTTGCACATTTATAGCCGACACACAGAGAAGGGGCATTCTGAAAATTACCATGGTAATATTTGTAAATTACTGTGGTATTTTATGTAATTTACTGCGGCTCCTAAAAATTACCATATTTGGTAATATTCACTTCCCTCTCAAATATTTTTCATACCAATACATATATTCCAAACATATTATTTTAAGTCATAAATAAATAAAGGCACATACAACTCATTTGTGGACTATTTATACTTATGGAATGTGGAATTTTGTGGGGCCATCGTTTGTAATGGTTTGAATGAAAACTTATCATATCAGACAAAAGAACATCAGATTGCAAGTGGGCTGCAGTGTTTGCTTTTAAATTTTCTTAATTTCTAATGCATTAATGTGGCAATAGTAATGGTTTAAATGCCTTTAACACCTTGCTATTGCTATTGGCTTTCCTATCAAACCCTCTAATCGCAATTAATTGTAGAAAAGTATGCATTACTACAAAATCACAGTAATTTTCGAAAATTACTGTGATTTACCTCAAATGAAAATTATGGCGATTCACACACGCTACCTACACATACACACAAAATTTTACAGGTTACTCCGAAAATGGGATGCTGATATAATTTCAAAAATAGTCACGATATTTCCACTGAATAGAAACCTGAATATGCCAGCATATCTGTTAAAATTTAGGAATAACCATTAAATTTGAAAATTTGGCATGAACAGATATTTATTCAAATATGCACATTACCATACATGTTAGAAAACTGTAAAAATTTCCATCTCTATGCAAGTGGTTGATAAGTCTAAAAGATCTGAAATTTAACAAACATAAATTATAGATAATGTCCTCTACTTTTAATGAGATGAAAGAAGTTCTGAATCTTTAGATTTTGCAGGCATTCAGATATGACAATGGATTATTAAGTCTCACCTAAGAGCAGGAACCTTTGCAAGCAATGCATCGCAGACTGACACATCACCCTTTATGGGTAATCTATGATTTCTCTCCAACTCCGTACGCAAGGCTCTAGCCACAGCTTGACCTAATCGACTGATCTCTCCAACTCCTTTCAGTCCAGGTCGGTCTAGAAAGAAGTAACAAAATAACAATTTCAACACGAAAACTTAAAACATATGGAGTTCCTAAATAATAATGAAAAATGAATTTCAAAAAATTTATTCAACTAAGGAGTAAAATAAAAAGTTAAAGCAAAATACCTCCAGGAGATGAGAGCGTTTAATGATAACCATGATTCAAATTAGGAGTAACAAGACTAAAACTTACCCGGAGAAAGAAGTACACATGCTGAATACAGGGCAAGCTCTGCATCAGTCAATTTCATTTCAGCTACAGACCTGGCCAAATCAAAAACGCCAGCAACTAGTCGAGTTTCAGCTGTGTCTGTGGTGAAGAAGGCATCCTGAAAGAATTGATCAAATACTTAGCATTAAAAAAACTTTTCCACTCATTAACCAGGATGAATGAAAAAAATTTAAGATTTCAACTTTTACTAAAACCACTCGATTTATTAAACAACGACCCAGGTTTCGAAGTGCATTCACATCATCTGAAGATAGATGATGTGATGCACATCGAAACCTGGGTCGTTGTTTAATAAATCAAGTGGTTTTAGTAAAAGTTGACATCTTAAATTTTTTAATGATAGAATATCACCAAGTAAGACTGACAAAAGTGAGTGACAGGATGAATGAGTTTATGAGAAATAAATTAATGCCCTTGGTCAAGAAACACAAGGATTATTTTCAAATTAAAGTTTTTGATGCACATAAATACTTGTCAGCCACTAATTCCAACGCTATGTGATAGATTTATATTTGTACATGTAAAAAAACATAGTCCACTCACAATATATAAAGGAGGAATCCTAAAAGCTCCAGAAGTATCACAGGGCCTTTGATTATTGAGAAGATGCATTAAGTATTTCTCTGTTCCATGCACATTCATGCAGTGACTCATTCAGTTCTTTAAAAATATGGAAAAATGTTGAGTGAATGCTCTCAGACTTTCAGCAACTACTGACTTAGTCAGTCATAGAAAGAATTGGACTTTTCAAAATGAATAAATTGAGCAAGAGCAGAGAGGTACAAATAAATTTTGGGTCAGCTAGGTCAAATAAATCCTTAAACTGCGATTTTCATTCATTCCCGTATGCATTGATGTGTCAGAAATATCGCCCAGATGATTCAAAGTTAAAGCAAGAGGATCAATGTGAATATAAAACATGACCGGACACAGTCGTCATATGCATGGAAGGATAGACAACCCATGATACTTGTCACATAGAGCCAAAGGATTAATAAGGTCTGATATGATTCCAAAACTATATTCGTGGAGTAATTAATATTTGTGAGGAGAGTGTTTTTGAAAATGAAACATGCATCAAATTCGGACTCAATAGGTACCCCTTAGGATGCATTTCAGCTGAGTATAAACTTTCAATGTTTCACATTATCTCAATTTTTTCTGGCCATTTTTTCCTAATGCAGTCGTAACAGTGGGAAAACCAAGACACTTACACATTGCCGACCTGTCAAAGAGTGACATTGGTGAATTACCTGTGGAAGTGCAATAGCCCCACCACCATCTGAGTCTACAGTTCCTCCCCCACTGCCATCGCCAGCATAGAGAAGCACATTTCCTGTGGTGGGATCCAAGTGTCTGCTCATCCTAAGTACAGCCAGTTCAAAACTTCCAGCTTTTAGCAGCACAATTTGGTCATCCTAAGAATAAGAAATCACTTAATATAAAGAAGGCGAGTATGATACTTCATCACCTTGTTTGTGAAAGCAAGGTGATGCTACTTTTATATGGAAAGCTACTTTTGTATGGTATGATTTTACAATAGAATTTCACTCATTTGTTGAATTCATTCTGATTTTTAGAAAATATGCTCACAAGAATTCCAAAAATAGGTATGCTGTCACCTTAAAGGTCCACATTTACATGTCTTGTTGAATGTTAGAGAGTTTCAGATAACTTACTATTAGACCCTTAGAGACTAGCATGATAACCACCAATTATGATGATCACATTTCCATTCTGTAAGCAGACCTATGATTTCATTTAAATGTCAGTCCAAATATGAGAAATTATTATGTTACATGAATATCAAAACTATGCTACAAATGCGAAAGTGAAAGCTGGTAGAAAATGAACAACACCACAAATACTTGCCTGCGACAACCTCATAAAACCAGGCACCATCTTGGCAAATTCAATTATTTGTTGAATGACAGACGTCAATTTTTGGGCACATTCCAGCCAGAGCTCTTCGTGGGCCTACAAATTAGAAAATAATGCATGAAGTGCCGATTATTAGTAGCAGCAAATTGTAAAATATTTTTTAGCTTAAAGATAAAAGGGAATCAGAAATGTATACACCTGAAGTTATATTCCATGCAATGACTTTATATTACTGATTAATAAAAGATGCCTAATAATAATAAAAAATATATATATAAACAAAAGTTGAATATGGACAAAAAATATATCTAAGGCCCACTCTCGCCTATTACATATTATGTTTATATGTAGAATCATTATGTTTATTATTATAGCTTGTAAATTCGTTGTCAATCTACCTTGTGTTCTCAGTGATTTGGTCTGTCACCCCATTGGTGACCACGCAAATAATTTTCTCTGGGCAGAGATACAAGCATCAAAGACGTATTCATTTGTGTGTCAGTGCTAATATTGTTCCTCTGTATGGTTATTTAAACCTCAAACAAGTTACTGATTCATCGAGGGAAGCATGCCAGAAACTTTCTGTGATTGTGTTACAGCTGTGCAATTCCCCCCCTTCTCCAGTTTCCTTTTCCAAAAAATTTCCCTCAGTGGATGTGCCGAATTTTCGGCACAAATTTGGCCATAATTTCGCCGCGAACATTTTCGCTCACGTGCGGTAGGGAGATTTCAAAGTGCACACTGTCTGCGATATTGCGCAACAAGAGCAAGGTGTTCTACTTTTATAGTGAATTCGCATCTGGCGATCTCTTTTCGGAACTTTGTGGCAATAGTGCTCCTCTACGCCGCCATCTCAACCAATGGCTGGACGAACTACTACCCCCCTACTACCCTCAACTCGCTGCATCGGTCAGCTGACTCCCCTCAATTGCCAGCCGCATCGACACAGCTCGGCACTTGCCCTCTTGGCATCTGACTGTCACTAATGAAGGACGTATCTGCTTGGTTCCAGTTGTGACTTGTGTTCGTCGTTAAGACCAAGTTAACGGTATTCAGCCTACGGGCTTTTGTTTTCTATTGTAATATTTGTGGTTATATAAATGCTGTTACTTGAACTTAATCAAACTGGCTAAGGTGGTTGTCATTTTTCTCTCGTTTTCCGCCCACCAATCGCAGTCAATTCACTCGCGACGTCAAGTTTCAGTGGCTTGCATTGCAACTTCATAAGTACTTTCGCTTTCTAAAGTTTATCAAGACCATGTGTGTGAATAAATGCAAAATATCTATAATTTCATTCAATCATTACTTTTCTGAGCCATTTTAAATTTCATGGATTTTCATTTCATGGATTATCTCAGTTCTTGGTAACTATTGGATACCAATGTAAATGTCATAATGTTTTATGAAAAGAATGGGAAAAATAATATTTATTATAAACTTAATACCACATAAAATTAATTCCTCTGTTTTATGATTATCTCACCAATATATTATAGTGATTTATCAAAATCAATCAACAAATTAAATACGATATTTTAATAATGGTCTCACATTTGAAACAAAGTTTATAAAAAACTTCAAGATAATATCTCAGAGTCACTATATTGCACAGTGACACTAACCATGCAATTGGACAGGTGATTTGGTAAAAGAGTGCCACAGAGGCTCCATTGAAAGAATTATCCTACAAAAGTGCCATATGACCTTATCTGATTGGTCATAAAAGTGATAAGAATGCCTTTGTGTGCCCAAAATGTAACCCATACAATAGCTTGATACTTCTGTTGTTCACAATCCACCTACCATATTCTTGTAGAAGAGAACTTTCGAGAGATCTGGTGGCTTGCGGAACATTTCTTGGATATGCTCCGTTGTATACAGGCAGGTGCGTGCATGGGCGTCTGCTATTGTCTTAGAAAGCAGCTCTGAGATTTGAGCTGGGTCTACTTTAGAATAAAAAGGAGGAAAATTGAATATTAATACACAGAATAACTTTGATAAATACTGACGCACATGAGCTATTCAAGTCTCAATATTTTACTTAAATCTCAAATTATTACAAATACATTTAGTCCTCATAGAAATATTTATATCATTTTGAAAAATATTTCTTCAATTTCTTAAATATCAATAATAAAAAAACTACTCAGACTTAAGTCATACTTTAGCTCTGCAAAAGTTGATTTCCTCTCATAATTTTTCAACATGTGAGAATGATTATGGTTGATTTGGATAGAGCCTAAATCATCTCCTAATATGTGCTTTCATGATGGCATTGCAATTATATTTTGATTTTAAATAAAAACAACCACAAAATTTTCTAATATGGTTTCACCAGTTTCACTTCCAAGAAGTTTGGGCAAGTAGTGCTCATATTAAAAAAATACTTTCCTCTGATTCAAGACAGTTATGAATTTTTTGGATATGGCTCTGATTATTTAGATTTCTTTGAGCAAAAGGCTATAATAATTTTATTCCGAATGTTCCAATACCTAACTTTTTTTTGACAAATCTAATAAAACGATGGTCATAAAGTGCATCATTGATCTTCATCATCATCACTGATTAGAAAATCAACTAGGTACTTAGTACAGCAACTTGATCTGACACCACATAACTTTCTTATGACAAAAAATGTTATTTCCAAAGTTGCAGAGCCCTTGTAGCATTCCTATTTATCACTTCTTAATCAACACATGCACAGTTATTGAACTCATGCAATAATATACAAGTTACATACACATTAATCATACTTCCTTACATATTAGTGAGATAAAATTCATTCCAAAGCATTTTTGGTATATTTTGATTTCATACGCTCACATCTACATGCATTTTTACTGTTGCTGCAGGGAGTAAATCAGGGTAATATTACATAGTTCAAATTTTAACATAAATACATAAAAATACATGTTTGTGTACAGCTGTGAGAGAAAATAGCAGATTCCATACAAATGTACATATTTAATCAATATTTTTTTAAAGTTGGCGCAAATAATTTTAAATGTTTTCTATGATCCTCCCTTCTCGTCATTGAAGTTCTCTTTCTCATGACTTCATTCTTTCTCCAGTACCAAAACTTGAAATATTACCGTAGTAGACTACTTTCAATTATCATTGAGTAAACTAATGAAGTGAAAGGAAAGGAAAAAATTGGTATAGTCCACTAAACATTTTTTTATTGACTGAGACGACCACTGTTTTGACTCTCACAGTCATTTTGAAGGCAGTAGTGCAAATAAACAGACGAGTATCTATACATAGGCATGTAGGGATAAGAATGACAGTGGGGAAGCAATAAACAGTCTTGGGGGCTGGGGGAATGGGCATTGGGGAAAGACAGGGTGGAAATATTTATAGTGGTATTATACCTACACAGTTTTTAGTGTCTTTTACTTCATCATGAAAAAGAACCTCAACCTGATGCCTGAACAAATTAAGTGGTTGCTGTTAGCAGAAAGTTTTCAACACAGGTAATGACACTCATGAGATTCCTAATGCCAGAAATATTCACACCCAGCATATGGAATGGCAGCAGGCTGAAACAATATTACATTTCGTAGGAGACACCTCTCTTGTAGAATCTAAGAAGCTCAAAATATGCTCAATGAGAGAATGGATCCAAACATAACTCAATGTTGGTGAAAATGGTGGTTTACTCTCATTGAGATGAAATCTTTCATTGACTCATAACTTATCTGCATCAAAATGCCTTGCTTATAAAGCTTTGATTCTTCTTACTTAACATACCAATTAGCGTATAAGTTGATTCCCATAGAATAACAAATATGTAGTACTCAGAGCTCCATAACCTCTGATCTGGGCCGATTAGTTATAAGGACAGCATTTAATTGTAAACAAACAGTAAACAAAATTGTAAGAAAAAATTCTTGATGGTGTTAGAAACAAAACCAATAAATATGAAATTTGCTCGTGAGAAAACCACCACTATATTTTACGTGTATGCACAAACCCATCATGTAAAATTGATAGAAGTCTAGATTGATGTGATTGGAAAAAGGCGGAACTGATTGTTTCATTGTTTAAACTCAACACTCTCTCAGTAACTAAACATTTGTATCTACTACTCTAAAAATAACATTGATTCAAGCGCAACTTAATGTATAAACTAGGTACTTTTCTTGAAGAATAAAAATCAGCCAATAGCAGACTTAAATATTCTAGTCACCATCCCTTATCAACCATTTTATCTCTCAGTTTCTTCCTCATTCCTTTTTTATGAACTTTTGGAGGGGTTATTAGTTCTTATGTTCAGCACAGAACTTATCAGTAATGTGCTTAGCATGAATATTATAATGGGGAAGAGATGGAAAGGGAGCAGCATGAAATATTACATCCCGATTCCAAATTTCCATGTATTCTGGTGAATGATTGGTGGCATTTCTAGCATGCTCATCAAATACACTTCAAATGAGTGCAAGGCTATGTTCAGTTGAAAAAAATCTAACAAAGAATGCTCCACTTCAAAAACTGATTATTTTGAATCAATGAATCAACATGCTATTTAATTAACCGGCCACCAAAAAAAAGTATCGCACATTTATAAGTTAGGCACCTTAGTCTTCATATACCGCAATACTAATGGCATAAATATTAAAAAATTACAACAGCCTCATGGTAAGGTACACATTCAAAGCATTTGCACTACAAAGCTTAAGCATATAGGATACTTGTGACAAATCTCTGTTCTACTGGAACATACCAGTTCAATACAAAATCAAAACTACTTCAGAATAGATTTTACAAAACAGAAATCACAAAAAAGCAAGCATCAGCACAAAACACAAAATAAGACCCCTACAATGCATATCAGGGGACAAAAAAATTAAGGTTTCCATGGAACTTAGGTGGTCCCCAAGGAAAGGACCAACTTGGGAGATAAACCAGGCATTTTAATTTTTCCAACTCAAATCCCTCTTTGCGACTCGAGGGACCTTTCCCTCCCGTTCCCTCCCTTACTCGGCTGCAGCGAATCCTCCTCTATGGGCGCCGTTACCGACACAGACTGATCCGGCTGGTGCTGGGGCTGGTGCTGGGGCTGGTGGTGGTGGTGTTGGCGGGCGGCCGGGAATGTCGTGCTGTCCACAAAAGCCCCTCCCCCATTGTTGTTGCTGCTGGTGGGGGTGGGCGCCGGGATGCCCACCTCCACGCAGCCCCCCATCACCACCCCCTCCCCCACCTGACCACCTCCACCCCCATCCTCCTCGCAGCCCCCACCCCCAACTTCCTCCTCCTCGTCCTCTTCCTCCTCCGCCTCCTCGTCCTCCTGCTTCACCGTCACCAGGGACAGACCTCCTCCCGCCCCCAAGCGGAGGCCTCGGGACTTGCCACCTGCCCCCAGGGGTGGTGGGCGGTGTCAATGAGAGTACGTTGCCAATGGGCATTTTGTGGAGGGGACGGACATTGCACGACAGGGTGCTCATCATGGACACAAATGACCATCACCAGACCCAACCACAAGTTACAAAGCCATCTTGTGCTTTACACTTATATTAAACCATTCCCAGCACTGTGGCCTCTTTTTACCAATGCCCAGGGTGCAGCATTATGAGAGAGCATGCAGATGTAAGAGGAAGTGGGAGAAAAACAGTGACAATGTGGTCATAAAAACAACCAATCAGTAAAACTGCCAATGCTGAAAAATGGTAGTCTGCTCAAGGCCTAATTCTCATGGGTTGGATCAAAATTAGTGACTGACAAGTGGATGCAGTAGAAAAGCATTATCTCCTCACCTTAAATTTTAGAGTCATGGAATGGACTGAATTCTAATTATTTTTGCCTGATATACTACAATATGTTCTGGAATTGATGTTTTTGATTCCTAATGCTTCCCATAATGCTTATATGCATTCTCCTCAATTAATGCAGAGGTTAAATTTAGGGAAATGATGAAAACATTGTATTTTGTATCACCATATCAAAAAAGGAGAGGATACTCAGTTATTCCTTAAAATGAAATCAATGGAGTTTTGGCCAATCAGCGAACTGAGGGTTACCTGGACTAATAATAATCTAGGATGCAAGGCAAAGTTTTCACAACAGCATTCCTTAGTAAGGTGCAAAAACCACTCTAAAAGAGGGCACACGTCAATATTGACAAGACATATTCATAATTCATCTTCTTTGATAACAAACAAAACACAGTAATGAATTTTATATCCTCAGTGCAACGTGATTACATATTTATGATTCCACCGAGTGATTCCCTTGGTCATATTAAATCATTTATTCATATTCCAAGCTTGTCTGCCAAAATTGGAACACACAATCTGCAATGCACATGGGAAGCACTACATTTTCCAGCTATAGTCGATAATTTGTATCTGACAGGAGAATGAACAAGCACAAATAGCAAATCGAAGAGTCAACTGTGATCATGGTTGTAATGTTGGCATTCACTGATGTACATGCATTGCGTGATTCAGCTGTCACAATAAACGGGGGACGACGCCATGTTGGCGGCAGTCTCGTGAAAACCAGCAATGTGAAAGGTTCTTCCTTCGGGAACATTACAGTGGCGACGAGGATGCCGAATTTTATGGAGCGTTTCGTGCCCGGGGAGGATAGTTGGGAGTCGTATGAGGAACGGCTCACGCAATACTTCATAGTCCACGACTTGAAGAAGGAGCAGGACGAGAAAAAGAAGGCCATACTTCTGTCTTCTATAGGGAAAGAGACATACGAAGTGTTAAGGAACTTGTGCGAGCCCAAGAGGCCAAGTGAACTTCAGTTAGAGGAATTGTGCCAAATATTGCGTAATTACTACTGCCCAAAAAGATCGGTGATAGCGGAAAGACACAAGTTTTTAAAGTGCGTGCAGTTGGAAGGAGAGAGTGTACGTGAATTCGCAGCTAGGTTGAGAAAGGAATCCCGCCACTGCAAGTATGGAGCCTTTTTGGACCAGGCCATGCGAGACCAGCTGGTATTGGGCCTAAAAGATGTAAATATCGTGCAGGCCCTGTACCTCGAGGAGGAGTCCATCCTCTTCGACAGAGCAGTGGAGTTAGCGGGAGCTCGGGAAAAGGCTTCCCAGAACGTGACGGTGCTTTCGTCAATGGCGGCCCCGGATGAGAGAGGCAGGGCGGACGTCCATTTTGTAGGCCGTGGGGACGTCCATGTTGCGGCGGAAAGGCAGTGCGACGAGAGAGAGAGCCTGGACGACGCTGAGGTCCACAGGGTCACGGCGGGAGGTGGAAAGCGGAATAGGGGACCCCCAAAGAGGAACGAAAAAGGAGTGTGTTATTGCTGCGGGCGAGAGGGCCATTGGAGTAGCAGTTGCAGGTTCAGAGGTTCCAGATGTGACATCTGTAAAAAGGTTGGGCACCTGAGAGCGATGTGCCGCAACACAGGTATGGAGACGAGAACGTCTGTTTTTCATCACAGTGTGTGTGGAAGCAATGATGTGGAGAGCGAGAGGGACCAAGTGGGGATTGGGAATTTTAACGTGGGAAGGGAGGAGGATTTGCCGATGTTCAATATTAAGGAAAAAGACACAAATGATGAGGGCCCCTGGATGGTGCAAGTTAATGTGGAGGGAAGGGACATTTTGATGGAGATCGACACTGGGTCTGCCATTTCGGCTGTGTCTGAGGAGAGCTACAGATTAAATTTTTGTAAAATTCCCCTTCAGAGTACAAATGTGAGGCTGAGATCTTATTCAAATGCAGTGATAGAGCCTAAGGGTACCATTTCAGTAAGGGTAAATTATCAAGGTATGAAGCAACAATTGCTGTTATTTGTGGTAGAAAATGGTGGACCGCCATTACTGGGCAGGGACTGGTTTCGGGCACTAAAATTTTGCAAGCCTGTAAATAGCGTAAAAATTGATATGATGGCCAGTGTGAACGAGATTTGGGATGCTAACAAGGAACTTTGGAATGGAGGTTTAGGGCTAATGAAAGGGGAAACGGTGAAGTTGTATTTGAGAAAGAATGCTAAACCAGCATTTTGTCATTCACGAGCCTTAGCTTTTGCTCTGAGGAATAAGGTGGAAAATGAACTTGAGAGATTAGTGAGTTTAGGGGTCTTGTATCCTGTAAAATTTAGCGAGTGGGCAACTCCAATCGTACCTGTGGGAAAGGGAAATGGAACGGTCAGAATATGTGGAGATTTTAAGGTTACAGTAAACCCGCAGTTAGAAGTAGAGCATTATCCACTTCCTAGGGTGGAAGAAGTGTTTTCCAAGTTGAGGGGTGGAGAAAAGTTTTCAGTAATAGATTTGTCCAATGCTTTTCAACAGCTCCTGTTGGACAAGGATTCGCAAGCTCTGTGCACCATCAATACGCACAAGGGTCTATTCAGATACAGCAGACTACCCTTCGGCATTGCTTCAGCCCCAGCAATTTTTCAAAGAACAATGGACCAGGTGCTACAGGGTTTGGAGGGAATTGCGTGTTTCCAGGATGATATAATTATCACTGGGGAAAATGATGAAAGGCACGTAAAGAATTTAAACAAGGTTCTTAACAGATTGAGTAAGTTGGGGTTTAAAGTCAATAAAGACAAATGTAAATTAATGTTAGGTGAAGTGGAATTTTTGGGCCACAAGATTGATAAAGACGGTTTGCATGCTACCACTAGTAAAATTGAAGCTGTGGTGAAGTCCCCAAGACCGGAAGACACATCTCAGTTGAGGGCATTTTTGGGTTTAGTTGAATATTATTCCAAATTTTTGCCGGACCTTGCCTCTGTGTTGTCACCTTTGCATCAATTGCTGAGGAAGGAGTCCTCATGGATTTGGACTGCTGAGTGTGAGTTAGCATTTAAGCAGGTTAAGCAGCTGATCACGTCTACCAAAGTTTTGGCCCATTATGATCAGTCTTTGCCAGTTATCTTGCAGTGTGATGCTTCCCCTTATGGGTTGGGGGCAGTTATTTTACACTCTTACCCAAATGGAGAGGAAAGGCCAATTGCTTTTGCCTCTCGGTCTTTAAGCAGGGCAGAATCTAACTATGCCCAGATTGACAGGGAAGCTTTGGCTCTCGTATTTGGGGTAAAGCGTTTCACACAGTACTTGTTTGGGCGGGAGTTCATTTTGAGAACTGATCATAAGCCTCTGATATACATATTTGGGGACAAGAAGGGAATTCCACAAATGGCAGCCAATAGACTACAACGGTGGGCTATTATCCTTCAGGGTTACAATTATAAGATAAAGTATGTGAAAGCAGAAGAAAATAAAATTGCGGATGGGTTGTCAAGATTACCTTTGCATAATGAGGGACAAGTAATAGAGGAAGTATCTTACATAGAAACAGGGGAAAGGGAGTTTCTGCCTGTCACTGCTAAGGATATTAGTTCAGAAACTGGAAGAGACCGGCTGATAAGCAAAATTTTGGACTACTGTATGTTAGGGTGGCCTAGGGATGTGGAGCTAGAGGCAAAACCTTTTTTTCATAAGAGGCATGAGTTGACAGTAGAACAGGGGTGTGTAATGTGGGGAAACAGGGTGGTTATCCCGGAACGGTTGAGGAATAAAATGTTGGAGGAACTTCATTCTAGCCATCTGGGTATAGTAAAAATGAAATCACTCGCTAGATCTTACGTGTGGTGGCCCAACTTGGATCAAGATTTAGAGGCATTAGCCAGGTCTTGTTCAGCTTGTTTGATGAACAAGCCATTGCCAAATAGAGCACCACTAAAGTCCTGGGATTGGCCAGAGAGGCCTTGGTCTAGGCTTCATGTGGATCTGGCCGGACCCTTTTTGGGGAAGGTATTTTTAGTTATAGTGGACAGTTCAACCAAATGGCCAGAAGTAAAAGAGATTAAGAATGGGGGAGCAGAGGAGATACTGCTTCAATTGAGGTCACTGTTTGCCACGTTTGGGTTGCCTGAAGAGATTGTTTCTGATAATGGTCCTCCCTTTGTCTCATCATCATTTGAGGAGTTTTGCAGGATGAACAATATTCGCCATATCTTTTCTCCACCATATCACCCTGCTACAAATGGGGCCGCAGAGAACTTGGTCAAATGTTTTAAAAACAAAATTAAAACATTACTGTGTTCCCAAGTGCCATTACACCTAGCTCTACCACGTTTTCTCTTAAATTGTAGGATTACGCCCCATGTAACTACGGGAGTGCCTCCATGCCAGCTCATGTTTGGCAGACTCCTACGGTCCAGACTGGCTTGTGTGAAACCAAGTGTCGGGGATAGAGTGCAGGCTCAACAGTTAGCCCAACAGAAGGGTCACAAGGGATCAGTATTGAGGAACTTTATGGTGGGAGACAAAGTGTTGGCTCGAGCCTATGCAAGGGGGGTGCAAGATCGGTGGGTAGAGGCAACCATCACAGCAGTGCTTGGATCACGTAATTATCGTGTGAAAACGAGTGATGGGTTCACTTGGCAACGTCACATTAATCAGTTGCAAGGGGTCATGGGGGGAGAGAACAGTATGGCTAACTCGGGTGCTGTGATAAGTAAAAAAAAGGGTGTTGAAGTGACGAAAAACGGTGAAGTGAAGGACCCATCTGAAGCGGAAAGCTCTGCTGGGTACTGGGAGCCTAGTAGTGCAAGGACTATAAGTGAAACAGAGACAGTGGAAAGGCGATATCCCTTGAGGACCAGATTAAAGAAACAAGTATTTGATTTGTAATATTTTGAAGTGTATTTTTCATGTTTTTTTGTTTTCTTTCCCCCCCCCTGCGTGGGGAGGAGTGTAATGTTGGCATTCACTGATGTACATGCATTGCGTGATTCAGCTGTCACAATAAACGGGGGACGACGCCATGTTGGCGGCAGTCTCGTGAAAACCAGCAATGTGAAAGGTTCTTCCTTCGGGAACATTACAATGGTGTGCCAGTGAACTTGGCAAGAAAGTCTTACAATAGAATTTGAATCTGAATCGAACATAAAAACCAATTATTCAATAGAAATTACTCAAGTCATAACATAGTTATAAATTAAATTAGAGTAGACAGATAAATTTTAGCCTCTGAAACAAATCTGTAGATTTTCAAATAAAAGTCGCACCCTTTCTTCAATATGTGAAAGTGTAAATCACATGGATAGATATTCAAACATGATCAGCTGGAATGATAATGTATGGCTCAAGTGAAGCATTTTCATTTTTATACATAAATGCTTTGATCAATTACAAGTACAAATAAGACTTATAAGTGCAGCACGTACATAAAAAGCTGTTGTCTAGTAAATAGTTCTGAAGTTTTTGTTAATTATTTCCATTTTCTGAAAGCTAAGCTTAAAGAGTCATCAAACAAATGTATAAAGCAATAGAGATTTCTTATTGGCATTGGCAGGCATTAAGAGTAGGAAGAGAGATCAAAGCACTACACCACAAGCACAAAAAAATCCAATAATCGATACAGTCAGCAAATGCAATGATACGAAAGGTGGAAATAAAGCAGTCACGTTATTTTCTCCATTTTAACCAAAAAGGCCTTCTGAAGACTATGAAAAGCAATTACAAAGAAAACAGAATTATAAAACTTCATTTACACCTTCCAGTCATTTTTAATTAATTAGTTAAATACTCCAGTTATTTGTTAGTTAAAAAAATAAGAATGCAAAGATGAAGGTCATTGTTGAATGCAAAACAGAGTGCGTTTTTTGAGGATTTGGCAGCAGGCGTTTGGGAGGTGGGGGAGAGGGTGGGGGCGCGGTGGGGGGAGGGGGGACGGAGGGGAAAAGAGAGAAGACGGGGAGCAGCAAGGAGCACGGTGGGCGAAAGGAGTGGAAGAAAGTCAGGAAATAGAAAAGTAGTGTTCGTGTCGGGTAATGATGGGGGGGTGGGCCACGATGGAGAGGCGAAGAAGAGAAAAGGAATGGGATTGGGGAGGGGGTGAGGAGGAGGAGGGGGGTTGAAGCAGCAGGGGTGGATTGAAGAGCGAGAGCTGGGAGACAAGAGAGGGACTACAAATTCCTTCTTCCAATTGAATCTACCTTAAATGGTACCCATTGTGGTATGGACATGAGACGTAGAATTGCCTCGGACAAAAAAGCATTTTTAAGGAGGCAAACGATGAGGGGGGGTTATCTGAGAAGAGACCTCGAGAAGAGGCTGGTGACAACTCTAACATGGAGCAATGCTCTGCAGGGGTCGGAAACTTGGTGATTTCGAAAGGAGGATGAACCCGAGGCGTTTGAGATGCGGGTGTGGGGAGGACAATTGGAGGGAGAGGTGGTGTTGGAAGTGGTTGGAGTGGGGAGGAAGCGAGGGGGCGGATGTTTGGAGGAGACAGTGATGGAATGAACGGACGCTTTGAAAAGGGGAGGGGGGGTTTTGAAGAGGAGGGTATGGATAAGAGAGGATAAGCGTAGAGGAGGAAGGAAGGACGGAAGAGGATAGGAATTCTGGAAGAAACGAGAAAGCGTGGAATATTTGAAGAATTTCAGAGCGATATAATGGCAAGACCTCTATGGGAGGGTGTGAAGTGGGACGATGGGCCAGAAATTTGGATGCTGGGATAAGAACTGCTCAAAAACCTTCCAATCAGCTGGTAGAATATCAAACAAGCTGATAAATATCCTCGAATAATAAAATTTATGCAAGAGTTTTGCTTCCAACGCAAGACCTCCATTTGTCCTGCAGACGTAAGGACGGGCGTGATGGCTCACATAAGATTCTAAGCGCGGGAGGATTTTCTCTGCAGTTTGAATTAATGTCGCTCCGTCAGAAACCCTGAGCACCACCTACTCACCCGCAGCGAGCATCGTGGGCACCATTCCAGTCGCCTCCGCGCCGACGTGGTGCTGGTGTTGAGAGAATTGGTGCTGCACCTGTTGCTGCGGCATGTGCTGGTGGTGCATGGGCTGCCCACCGTGGCCTCCCACGCCACCTCCTCCCATGCCGCCGTCCCCCACGCCCATGGGCGACGGCCGCGACGAAGACTCGAAGGTTGTGGTGCTGTCCACGACGAAGTCGGCGCTGATGTCGTACGTGGACGACGACGTGAGGTGCTGCTGCTGGTGCGAGTGATGGTGATGCTGGTGGTGTGCGTGGTGGTGATGGTGGTGGTGCGGGGGAGGAGGGGTGGGCGTCGAGACCAGCTGGTGCGAGGGTGCGTGCAGCGCCGGCGGCGGTGGCGGCGTCACCGAAGCGTCCCCGGCGGTCGCCGAAGGGAAGCCGTAGCCGTTGGGAGTGTACGAGCCCAAGTCGGTGGCGAACACGGTATACCTGCAAACGATTGGATTGAATGGAGATTTGTACGCTGATGATCAATAACTGAAAAAATATGCATTGTCAACAGCCGCGACGAAAAAAGAAAGCGCTTCGGAATGAATTCTTGGATTTTAAAAGGGAAAAAAAACTCCTAGAACGGTTAATAGAGAATCCGAAAGCATTTTGGTCAAACGTAATGGAATTGCAAGGCAAAACAGCCGCAATTGAGATCCACAGAGAAAAGATAGAGGAAAATGGCGAAGTTTAAAAAAGAGTTCGGATAAAGCTAATTTATTAAACTCGTTATTTCACAGCGAGTTCACCAATTCAACACAGAACAGATGGGTGACGGTAGGTGATCCTTATCGGCGGACGACGCCGCCTATTATTGATATTGGTGCTCACGGAACAGAAAATTTATTAAAATCCCTCACTCCAAATAAGTCGCCAGGTCCTGATTACATTCCTTCCAGCAAGCATAGCGAACTAGTTTCAGAAATATCTCCCTACTTGGAGATAATATTGAGTAAATCCACCAAGAAACACATGGTACCCAAGGACTGGAAAATATCCAATGTAACCCCACATTTAAAAGTGGTGATAAATATCAGCCATCTAATCAAAGACCGATATCCCAAGCATATATCTCATGCAAAATCTTTGAATCGTAAGCTCAGTTAAGAGACACCTGGATATGCATAACTTGCTATTAAAAACACAACACGGATCCAGAAAGGGGAATCCTTGCGAATCTTAATTAGCATCGTTTGCCCACGATACGTTAGATTAAGGTGAAGATAACGTTCCACTAGACGCAATTTTCTCGACTTTAAAAAAATTGATTAAGTGTCCCATAAAAAGTTCCTTAAATATCTAAAATCTAACTAACGATGTGATATCCTCGATTAGACAATTCCTAAGCGATCGCGTTCAGAGGGTTGCACTCGAGAGCGACATCTCTAATGAAATTTCATTAATAAAGGGACGGTAGGTGGCGAGGAGACTCCTCGAAGCGCTCAGCTCATGTCGTCAGCAATTAGACCAAGGTCCTCTGAATTTCCCACCGCACCAAACAAACTACTTCCCCGATTCGCAGCATTTTTTAAAGTTCCGGAGCCCAATTCTGAAATTTGTCCACGCCAGGAACTTTTATGGCTGTTTAACATGAGGCCATTAATGACGCAATAGTAAAAGCAAGTTCACTGACTAATTTCCACGGCTTTTGCAAGTTTTCCGGGCCCGCTTTGACCGTGATCAATCGAAATGGGATGAAGGATGCTTCAAAGGACTTACCCTGCAGGCGTGCCATTGAATGTGGCCGTGGGGGAGGGCGAAGAGGCGTTGGTGGACGTGGTAGTGAGCTGGTCCGAAGAGGAAGGCAGTTGTTGCTGTTGGTCAAACACCACCGAACTGTCGGGTGCCGTCTCCCCCGCCCCGCCTCCTCCCCCTGACGCCCTCATCTGCGCCCTGTGGTAGCGAACCTCGTCCTCAACCTTCTCGCGCTGTTTCTTGGACATGCGCCCGAACTTAACAGCTGCGGAAAGGAGAGAGAAACACACACATATTAAAACCACCATATAGCACAAAATTCACAGAGGGAGCGAACATTAACTCCGGGAATACATAATATTTACGAAATGGTTGAACACTGAATAGTCGAAGGATTTCGACGAACGATCATTGATGGCGCCACGTGGCGCTCACAGTCCCATTTTATCAGTGAAATCAACCGAATGTATATACCCAAGGTCTGTAAAGGTACTTTTAATAACCTTGGTATATACCCACATTGCTCACGACTTAACTTATGCGATACATAATTGTGGCACAACGCATGGCGTGAGTTACAAGGCATCTACATATATCGAGGCACGAGTATTTTCAAAAGCTGCAGGGATTACAACATACCAATATCAACAGCTTAGCATAAACTACGATTATGACGGCATTCTAAATATTTCCAAACGAAGAAAGGGACTGCGATGCTGAAGAGAAACGACTCCAGAATTCACAGACAGTTACACCTAGTGCCAATTAGTAGATATGTACTACACGAGCTTCGCCTTTTCGGCCACGAAATGGATTTCGAAGAAAGCGCAAACAGTCATTTGGTGACCACTCATTCAATCGATACTTCATTACATTGGTGTCACGCACTGCAATGCGCTTCAGCCACAGCAAGTGCTTATGACAAAGTTCCAACTTTGCCAATGAAAGGATACACAAGGGAGGTCCAAATCTTGATTTTCGTGAAAGCCCTCTCTCCTGCTTCGGCATCCACATAGGTACTGCCCTGCGAACAGCAGCATGGGAGTGAGGCATGTGGCGTTAGGACACCAGCCGTGCAAAGGTAAAGAGGATGAGGTTCAGAGAGGGTCAAGTGTAATATGGGAGTGTTTTATATAGAACCCCGGTTTTATTGTGGTCGCTCATTGTGCGTAGAAAGAACGAATTTTTGTACCAATCTGTTCGGCAATGTATCCTAGTTTCTTCAAAGCTGAGACGCATACGTTTTGTATATTTATCCTCCACGATCTATGTACCCGAAGTTAAAGTAATTCCTAGGTATTTGACATTTTCCGGGGACTTTATGCTTACTCCACACACAGTGTAGATATGGCGTTGGTGTGAGTTTCGCATGAAGTGAACTGTGGTGTATTTACTAAGATTTAATTCTAGCCCTCACTCCTGACACCACGTTATTGGTCCAATGATAAGCTGCCCGAGTCCCCGTCTTCGCTAATTTCCCGGTAGATAACCGTATCGTCTGCAAATAATCTTAGTTTACTGCTAACACGAGAACTTAGGTCATTTTCATAAATAATGAATAAAAGAGGGCCAATCACGCTTCCTTGTGGAACACTGGAATACTTTACTTATTATTTAAAAATAACTTTATGACCCATAATTTTTATGTACTTTATCTCAAATGTCCAAGATAAGATTTATACCGAAAGCTCGAATAAACAAATACATCAAAATTAAGAGATGCTGATCAAAATTTTCAAATAACAAGATCACTCAGGGAAAGGGATGGAAGAGAAGAGTGAACTAATTCATTTGATAACTTTCTCTTTCTATATTTCCAACTGGAGATATGAAGCGATTCAAAACACCCTCCGCGCGGAAAACCCTTCACCAATTAAAAAGAAAGTCACCCCCCATCGAAACGCTTACATCATCTCGTCGAGAGATGGCGGCAAGGTCGCCTCGGGACGTCTCACGAAAACCTTCCCCTACCGTTCTCATCTCTTTCGCCGATTCGTTCAGAGAGGGAGACACCAGCGTTCACCACCGAGGCGTTGTGGAGTGAGGGGTGGGGAAGGGGTGAACGGGAGGTTGGGGAGGGCGAACGCGGAAGCGATCTCCTCCCGACGAGAGGGAGCCTCGCGAGGCGCCCATTGGCACCGATGCCCTCGTCGTGACGTAGCAGCCCTCGCCCCCGTATTACAGCACGCCGTCGGAGGGGAAGGGTTGCGCATGACCGGGGGAGGGGGTGAGGCACAGTGCGTGACGTAGGCCGCGCGTCTGGGAGGGAGGCGGCGGGGGAGAGGGAGGAGGAGGCAGGGGTGAGGGACCCCGAGGAAGCGTCGTCTCGTGAGATCGGCAGGAGTGGGGTGGGGAGGGGTGGGTAACGGTATACGTGATGCCTCCGCCGGCCGGGAGAGGCGCGGTGGTGGCGGCGGAGGAACGCCCCCAGCAGCGGCGGCCGAAGAGCACCACGCTCTCTCGGAGCGAGCACCGTTAGCCGCAGCGTGCTGCACGGGGAGGCAACGGGACAGCGAGTGGAGAGGCGGCGACGAACGGTTTGCGCTCTCGGAGAGTGGTGTGGGGGAGGCGGTCGGAATCGAGGTGAAGGTAGGGCGATGGCACGGACCGCGAGGGATTGTGGGAAGCCCTCCGTCCGTTGGAGAGGAGGACCGCTCGGGATGCTGAAGCGCCCGAGTGGAACGGAAACCACGTCCTCCCGAAGGTGCGGCACTTAGGGGTGGCCGGCACCACGAGTTTGGGATGTGCCCCTACCCACCGGATGGTTCTTAAAACAGGGGTCGATGGCTCGCTGAGCGTACACGCATGCTATTCGGACGGGGAAAAGTAGACGCAAAAAGAAGTGGGGAATTCAATTCGAAGTCAACAGACAATATACACCCGGGAGACGATTTTGGCACATCGTCATCAAGCATTGAAAAAGGAACTTCCGGCCCGATAATTGAATCTTTGACAACACTTGCCCGAGGAGTAACGAGGAATACAGCAATCATTTTAGGGCCGTCTCATCTTGGGCTGATTTCATTTCTCACGGGCAACTCAGTGAAAACACCGCTCTGACAATTTAAGAGGGTTGATGGCGCTAAAGGGGAGGGGGGTACTACTTGCGGCGCTGGCTGGTTTAAAAGAAGACCTCGCATCGGCGATGATCACTACGCGAGCAGCGTAATGGAAAGCTAAGGGCAATAAGTTCATTTCGAGAGGGTCCACGTGTTTCGGCTGGGAATGTCCTCTCGACAATCTGACCAAAGGCATCGCGATTCGCTCCTTCGGATCTTCAGTATCCGGGTTCGAAACAAACCGACTGATGTGACAGAGGAAATTTAATTAAGTAGAGAAAAGCAAACAATAGCGTGAGACAGCAATATCTGTTCCCCTAAGAGAGTGACCTGGCGTGATTGGATTGAAAGTCAAAAAGAACTGCAACAAGCCTCATGGATGGATGTTCTTCCGATTCTAACTTATTGCTCCCCAATACTTGCTCGCCATGTCGGCAGCCTCAAATCTCGCCACCCTTAACAGTGTCACAACTTTCTTTGCTAAAATAGTTAAATACAGAATCCCAAAATTCCGCGATGCTACTACGAACGAGATACTATCTTCCCTTTCCATTTGTAATCTCACCCATCAAAGACTCAGATCGGATTTAAAATTGATTTACAATACCCTTACAGTCCTTTGACAGTCCCGAACATACCTCATTTATCAACATCAGAGTACCGTCGCGTCCTAAAAGAACCAACTCACTACTACATATCACATTTCCAAGATTGTCATTAATTAAACGCTCGCTTTTATTCCGTCTCCCCTCCCTAATAAATGCACTTCCCTCTCATATCGATCCCTTTTCCCTCTCTCAACAAAAAACTTCATAAACTTGGCCTCCAACCACATCTTTCCACAAATAAAAAGCGCACCTAGACTGAAGTTAACGTGAACGCCAACTCCAGATTTGTCTAAGTCAAGTTTTCTTGTTGTTGTTATTGTTTCTGTTTTTTCCTGTTATTTTTATTAATTTGAGTGTCTTCTGTGTTTGTATCAAGTGCACTTTAAATTGGCAATTTTGCTGTATGTGGACTATTGTTCTTTAAATAAATAAATAAGCCCTAGCCAACGGACAACTCTTTGGCCATACGGTATATAACGTTCACCAAAGTCTCAAATAAGGGATGACCTGCGACTGAATGTTACGTCCAACGCCAAAATAATTTTGCAAACCCACCAAGGAATTTTTACGATGGAACAGCGTCTTCATTCAAAATGAAATCAACCTTTGTCCGCGCTAAGCGTGAACGCATGATCCCACTGGAGCAATAAAATCTCCCAGACCTATATTTAAACTTCAGCAAGTTTCATTATCTGCGACGAAGACATTAATTTTCCGAGTTCGTAGATATCCGAGGATTTTGTTTGATATGAAAATATGCCATGTCAATTTCATTAATAGATCCTTCCACGCAACCACAGACAAAATTGCAAACAACGTTTTATTTCTGTCTTCTTTCATACGGGTCCCCTACATTTTCATGCAAATGAGCTAGCGGTGACAATGAAAACAGCTTATAACAGCGGTTAATTTTTTCCAGGGAAGATATCAGTCTACATGTCAATCAGTCTACATCAGTCAGACTGGAAATGTTCACCCCACGCGAATTACTCTGGATAAATGAAAAACTTACTTGATATTAAATATAAATATATTAGTGATGTTGATATAGACATAAGAATGTAACTAATAAAGTATACAATACTGATTTTTATTAAGTTATTCCCTATTTCAATATCTCACGAGTACGCGCCGATCACAGAAATAGAACGACAGGAGTTCCCCACCTCAGTAATAAAGTATAAAATATAAGGCAGCCATTCCAAGCGCTTAAAAAAATCATGTACCCAGAAAGACTTCTTCATTCGTGCAACATAATTAACGCCTCCAAGAAGTCGGTTCCGCTTGTAGACAACAGATATCCCAAACCAAAGTAAAGCGTATGCACGATGAAAACCCAGGAACTTAGCGAGCAATTGCTCTTCAAAGAATGCATGACGATGGAAACGTACTACGTATAAGGAAACCAATTTCAAATTATTTCCCAAATTTCATATTTCAAGAAACCAATTTCATATTATATATATATCGTTTTCGTATATTTATATATCGTTTTCTGCTCATGTAATGTATTTTAAGTCAATCCATCACATTGCTGGTCGCTTGTGAAAGATAAATAATTCTATACAATGCAAAGTAGTTTTGGAAAAAACATATACATACATACATACGTATATATATATATATATATATATATATATATATATATATATATATATATATATATAGAGAGAGAGAGAGAGAGAGAGAGAGAGAGAGAGAGAGAGAGAGAGTGTTGATTTCAGATGATTTGGAGGGGGAGGAGGAAGGGGGAAGGGAGGCGAGAATACCAACCTTAAAAATATTATTAAAGGTGGAGTTGTGGGAAGAAACGTGGGTGGCGACAGGGGGAGAAACAGAAATGGAAGGTGGTTCATGGTGGCAATGAACCACCTACCATTTCTGTTTCTCTCCCTGTCGCCACCCACGTTTCTTCCCACAACTCCACCTTTAATAATATTTTTAAGGTTGGTATTCTCGCCTCCCTTCCCCCTTCCTCCTCCCCCCTCCAACTCAAAGATCTTGAGTCCTCTTGTACTTATTTTTTCCAAGCTTTCTCTCCGCCAGGACTCAATAAATCCCACTAACTTCTTCTATCACCTCTGCTCATACTACTTCTTCCTTTAAAATTTCTTCCACTTCCCGCTCCCGCCCCCACCTTTCCTCTCTCTCCCCCTCCTCCACTTCCCCTTTCCCTCCCCTCCCTCCCTTCCTTCCACCTCAGTCCTCCCTTCCTTCTCAGTCCTCTACGTTCTTGCGACCAAGGTGCTAGTGGCACCGAAATTATATATATATATATATACATACATACACACATATTATATATATATATATATATATATATATATATATATATATATATATATATATATATATATATATATATATATATATATATATATATATATATAAGTGTGTTCATCATTTTTTTGTTTTCTGTGTTTGTCGTCTGCCTTCCTCTGGCAAACTTTTATATATTCGTCACTTAAGTGATCCTAAGTGCATTTATATATATATATAGGGGAAGGAAGTACAGAGGCGGATGGAAAGGAAGGAGGGGAGGGGAAGTGAGGAAAGTAAGGGGATGGCGGGGAAGCGGGAAGAAAAGAGTTTAAACGAGAAAGAGGTTGGTATTATGGGAGGTGATGGAGGAGGTTAGTGTGATTTATTGAGTCCCGGCGGAAAGAAGGCTTGAAATAGGTAAATACATGAGGACTCAACATATTTAAGTATGAGAGGAGAGGAGTAGGGCGGAAGTGAAGCGAGAATACAGACTTGAAAAGTATGGTTGAATGTGGAATTGTGTGAAGAAACGTGGGTGGCGACTGGGAGGGACACGGAGAGTGAGGGCGGATCGTTGCAGCTGGACCGGTGGCTATTCATACGTATATTCAGGGGACTGGTACTCAGGCCGATGTGAAAACTATGACATAGTTGGCATAGGAGAATGTAGACAATAGTATTCGTGATACAGGAGGGTGAGGGGACAGAGGGAAGAGGAAAAACACGGAATTCATCAGGCAGAGGTTGGGTGATAAGGATGCCACAAGTTTTGCAACGCTGGGGATTGCATGGGGTCGGAAGGGATTTAATGGTGATATTGGGTTTGGAGAGGGGTTTGGTGATTATCAAGAGGGATGAAAGGTTGAGGGGACGTCTGAAAGTGAGAGAAGGACAGCGAGGGAAAATTTTGGAGGTTATGAGGTTGTCGGAGAGGATAGGGTAGAGGTTTTTCGACAACCCCCGTGAACGTGAACATACTGGCATCAGAAATCAAAAAATTAATTGTTTTTATAGCTCTCAATAATGTAAACAGCTTTTAACCAATAATTAGATATCATTATCATTGACAATAATCGATAGAATGCAGCTTCGTACTCCGGACCTAATAACTTTATAAAGCCATATACAATGGAATGGATAACTCTCTTTCAGATAAAACGGATTCATATTGGTCAGCCATCGTTTTCTGCTCATGTAATGTATTTTAAGTCAATCCATCACATTGCTGGTCGCTTATGAAAGATAAATAATTCTATACAATGCAAAGTAGTTTTGGAAAAAACATTTATTTCCTTCGAACATGTGAGCAGGGAAAGGGGATGAGGATAGAAACCGAAAAAGGTGTGCCGTTGTTCAAGACCGGAGAGTAAAACACCGTACATCATCAAATCTAAGTCATAATAAAAGAAATTCTGATCGTCAAAAGCGCCATTGCAGTCCCAATGTTCCACGAATTTCAGCAGACATTACCAAATTTATGATCGATAACTATAACTCTAGGGAAGCTTAATTGAAAAAAATCCACCGCGAGACTGCAGAGGCTTCCTTTATCCCACTGTCGGCACCTTCGAGTATTCTGGCGACGTCCATTGCGACAAAGACCTCTCGAGGGGACTCCTCTACCCCAAGAGGACAAAAAGAAAACCCTGGGTAAAAATGTCGAGTCTCCGATCGTCGCTGCCCGCTCCACCGACTCCGCATCGACATTTTTTTCTCAATCGACCAGCATAAGAATAAAATCCGCAAAAAACATCGCCGCTCCGAAAGAGAAGAGAAAATTCTCTCGAGCTCCTCTGGGCTGTGCAAGGCAGACCGAATACGAAATACAAGAAGTCATCCAACGGGATACGAACTTCCCCGAGGTGCGATGAGATCGACGCGGAGAAGAGCTCGGCTGACGAACGACCCGAGCGATTTCGAGTTGAGCGGCGGAGCGGAGCGATAGATGACGAGGCGTATGCGCAACTTTCAAAACGTGTGACAGCACAAGTTGAGCTGCAGGGGCAATGAATAAATTTCAAAATTACTCGGTATTTTTTCACAGTGTTTCATTCTTAGTCGACAGGTTTCGTCGCATAGGCGAAATAGACAGATATGCAAAGACGCCGCACCGAGGGGAATAATGGTCGCCTTATTGCATGAGACAATTCGGAGCAATGCTCCGCCTGGGTCGGAAACTTGGTCATTGCCGGGGGAAGATGCACGTGAGCAGGCGTTTGAGATGCGGGTGTGGGGAGGATGATGAGGGGAGAGAGGGAGGTGGGTGTCGAGAAAGAGGAACGAGCGAGGAGGTGGTGGTGGTTTTGGATGTGGCTGGATAGGAGAGGAAGTCAGGAGGCGGAGGTCGGGAAAGGGGGCTGAGAAGAGAGATGGGCGGACGGAGGACGTCTTGAATAATGCTTAAGGGGGGGCGAGCGGTGGGAAAGGGAGAGAGGAAGAGGATAGGAATTCTGGACGAAATAAGAAGAGGGAGACGATGTGAGAATTTAAATGATGGCGGGTCATCCGCATGAGAGAGGACGGGACGATGAGCCAGAAACATCTACATCCACGAAATACCGTGCAAGCCACCACTAGGGTGTGTGGCACGGGGTGATTCCACACCAGGCATGCAGCACTCATCCCAGTTCAATCAGAATCGCGCACGTTCCCCCGAATGCCAGGCGCAGGCCAAAGCAGTCAGGGCAAAGACACGCATTCGGACCACATTCCAGGAGAGTGATACGTAGAAGAACATGCTACTATGCAGCACACTACTAAAGATATAACAACTGGTTAGTATTATTAATGTGACAAATAAATAGCACTACAAGGTACTTAAACATGCTAGAGTATATCGTGCCGGACATTGCATGAGAGGTTAATATCTACAATTCATGTTAGGATATTTAGCACTACTGAAAAAATCTATTTAACCTAGTCAGTATCCTAGAACTGATCTATCACAACTATTATGGTCCCTTATTGTAAGCGGAAAAAATGACATTCTATATCTATCGGTTCTGCAGTCTATTTCCTTAATCTTATTCCTGTGTTCCTTCCTACCATGATAGTTTGGCTCTCGCAAAACATTAGTTTATTATCATTTACTTTGTACTTTATTTGTATCTGTATTGTATTTACTATTTATTATGTTTATTATACTGTATTAAATATTAGCCAAATGTTCCTGCCATAATAGTTTGGCTCTAGCAAAAAAACTGGGACGTAAGGATAAGAACTGACCAAAGACCCCACCAATCAGCAGGTGGAGTGCTCGAAATAAAAATGTGAAGGAAAACTAGAGGAAACCTTGGGTTACTTTTGTCTTTTGGTTGGGGTTGACAACCGGAGACGGACTGATTGGAAATTGAAGAAAGGAAAACTGGCGTCTGTCGAAAACTGCATGTGCCCGGCGAAGGGCGTAAAACGAATTTAATATCCCACCCGAAGAATCGGCAGATTGCACTTGGAACGTAACCCTTCGCATAGGAAAACGGTTGAGATGCTCAGTGGTTGAGTTTCAAACTCAGTCTGGCTGACCCTGGTCAAGTGATAACAAGGTTATAATTCGCATTGGATGCATGGCTTCAGAGACCATCCTAATCAAACACAAGAGAGAACACATGTGTTACCTATACAAATATACTTAAACACGCGTGCACACATTGAAATATTCGCCAATTGGCCACAAGCACATAAAATGAAGATAACTTGACAGGGGGTGTCCCAATTGATTGATGGGCGCCATCGCGGCCGATACGTCCACTAGGGTAGATCACACCGAAGGGAATCCACCGAATATAGAAGGCGCGGGTCGCGAAGGAAAGTGGTGTTGGTGGTGCGGAGTATGGGAGGACGGGGTGGGGGGAAGGGAGACAAATGAAGAATGTCCTCCGCGTGAGATACATACGGAATGCAGTCAGCGGAATGAACAACCAACGAACACGAATAAATCCCGATAGTAATGAAATAATTCGAGTGATTTTTCGGGAGATAACGTTCACTCCACGGGGAGAATGGAAGAGGGTGGAGGTGGAACACTCAGGCCCCTCGCATAAAAACACATAATTCTAGGGATTCGATCGGCCGCGAAGACCGACAGTTGATCGAGAAACCACTGGCTCCACTATTTGTAACACTGAATCGTCGTTCCTCCCCCGCATGTGGATGCGCAAGGGCGCAGAAGGCTGTCACGGCCGAAACTGTAGCATGGAATAACAATTTCCAATCCCATCAAACGTTTGAAACGATTCTCTGCTTTCAAGTCTCTCTATTTTCCGCCTCGGTGGCGGCGGGGTTAAGGCCTCGCCGGCTAACCCGAGGGGTCGCGGGTTCGAATCCCGCCTGGGTAGATTATCCACAGCTCAGGACATGGATGTTGGTGAGAGTTAAATGAGTTAATTGTAAGAGAGGAGTGTACAGTCCTAAATTCGCTCACAATAAAGACAAGTTATTTTGGGTGTTAATCACGTCGAAAATTATATGGAAGCCAACTCCACGCATTTCACTCATGTATGTTCACGATGTGGTGACAGCGATTAAAATACGCAACGTGGCATACAGTGGCACGGCCTTCAATGAAGGGCGATGTCACCGCAGTTCACTTATCCTCTATGCCACGAAGAGAACCGTTTCCAAAACCACGTAGAAATCCAGTATGTTACTTTAAAGAATAAAAGTTGGAAATAAGAATTTTAGATGAACACTCAGTATACTGCATTGTGGAGCATTAATTTTCCTACCGCCGTGGACAACCTTGTACGCCCAGTTTAATGGAGATTTTAATGGGAAACGAACCGCCCAAGAAAAAAGATTCTCGCTTCTCAATGTGAAACGCCCTATACACAAGTTAGTGATGCTGATTAGTGTATTTATCGTCAAGAGATTCTGAACTAATATTCGAAGTAGTAGAGACAGCTCATCTCACACGCTTTCTCTACAACTCTAAAATCGCTGTGCATTTATGCATTTGCTTCATGCGTTAACATTTCGTTAATATTTCATAAAATATGAGTCGAGTACTGCATGGTAGCATGTTCTTCAACGTATCACTCTCCTAGTTTGTGGTCTGACTGCGTACCGTTGTCCTCACTGCTTTTGGCCTGCGCCTGGCATTCGGGGGAACGTGCGCGGTTCTGATTTGAACTGGAATGAGTGCTGCATGCCTAGTGTGGAATCACCCCGTGCCACACGCCCTAGTAGTGGCTTGCACGGTACTTCTCGGATGTAGGCGTAGATGCATAATTTAGAGTAATGCATGTAGAAGACTCATCCCTGCCTCGCACCCTTGAGGTGAATTTCAACATACTTCGTGGACGCAGACAACTTTTAACTAATTTGTAGAACAGGGGGATCGAATGAATGGAAAGTAAATATCAAAATAATATCCTTCAGTATTAAGTTGTTTAGTGCTAAGAATAAACAATCATAGGGATTAATAAGTTAGAGGGTTAGACGTAATAATGTTAGCAGTATGAGAAATTGGTCATTTACGTGCTCTTTGAGAGGAGATACTTCGCTTTACACTTCTTCCTTTTGAGCGGTTTCTATATCTGCGCTGGGAATAGTGAGATTCATTACGATATTGGCAATAAGATACGTGAGCATAGTTAATCGACCACTGCGATTTTTGGCTCCTCAATGGCGTTTTTGGGAATGGGGTGTTGGGGAGGCAGAGAGGAGAGACGGTTGTTGTTGCACGGGGAAACCCTCACTCCTCTCGTCCACAACCGGGTCCGTTGTAGGTCCGGATTGAAAGGGCTTTCGTCACAGAGATCACACGAGCGGGATCGCAGGACCTAATCATCGGCCTCGATACCAGTCCAGGATTTTTTTAATCACATTACAATCGTTGGCGGTAGAATTCACGGCAACTCTTAGCACCCGCGTGCAAAAGTAAAGTAAGCGTGAAGAAACATATTTCCGTGCATATTAATTCATTAAGTCAACTGTATACTAAGTCACCGTAGGATACCCCCTCATATATGTATCATCATCTTCGAATCACATATCATTGAATTTCGTTCTCTATAATGATGTGAATACACACTTAGAAAAATTTTAATTCAGGCAACCGAACGGAATGAGAAGTTTTATAATCTACAGTTCACAAAGGACATTTTCTCTCTGATGTCCAATTTCCCGGAAATTTTTCTCTCCCTGACCTATGTAAATTTGAGATTCGTTGACAGCTCGACGGCATGCCCACGACCCACCAGAAAGAGTTGCACGAACGACAACGCCACTGAATCAAGGAGGGAACTGAGTGTAGATTTTCCGGATCGAGCAACGGATCCCAGACAAATATTCGCGATGACATAACCGGTGAGCAGACCATCATTAATCCCACAGGGACATGTCAAGGGGCATTGTTACTTGGCGTGGTGGGAGGAGCAGAATGGGAGGAGAGGAATGAGAGAACGCAGCGCACATGGCCATCGGCTTCTGGCTCGCCTCCACAGTTCGAGCCCCACGACCACATCGACCGATGCAAATACCTCGGAAACATTTACAGACCGTCTGATCGGAAAGTATTGGACAATCCTACGCGGAGGGATCGCCGTGAAGCGAGACACGAGCGAGCGGGCTGCTCCTCAATTCACGGAGGAATTTTCAATGCGGAATATCATTCGGGGGAACAACGATCTTGCAGGAAAAAAGCAATGGACGCGATCGAGCAAATGAGGTTAAAGAATACTCACGCCTCCTTCGCTCCCTCACAAGCTGGTTGATTAGCCATGAGTAACAATCATCGGCGCACTCCAACTCGTCCAGAACTGTCATTTTCAAGAGAAAAGTCCACCACTCCTCAATGATAAAGTAGCACAATCCACAAGGTGTTCCGTCTTCAAACCGGAGCACAGAGCACGGCGTCGACCGAATAGAACACTCGAATTGAACGCTGGATCAAAGAAGACCAGAGAGTCAACGAGAAAATAAGGCTCGGTGGGCGGCAGGCACACGTTTCGACACGTGGGAAATCAGTAAACAAGAAAAGGTCGATGAATGGATGGATGCCACGAGAACCACATGGGTGAGAACGATGGCATAAAACTGTTTAATGGGGGGCGCGGGTGATGCCGATCGTCGAGGAAGGATTGGAAGTGGCGCGAGCGTCAGTCGAAGGAAAACGATTGAAGAGCGCGGCGCGCCGTCGAAGGCGATGCGAAAACAGGTCGAACCGAAAGAAAATGCAGAATGGAGGAGAAACGATGATCGGGATGTCCACGCACGTGGGCCAGTGAAGGCCAGCGCCTCCCCCGGCGGCGGACCCAAGGAAGAGAGAGTCACTCTCGCCAGAAAATCGTCGAGCACACGCGCGCACAGAGAAAACACGAGAGAGCCGAGATGCGCCACCGTGCTAATAAGGACGGAGAGGTCGGCTTGCTCGCCACGATCTCCTTCCCGCTGGACTGACTGCTGCTGTTGCGACTGACGAGCACACGCTCACTCCCTGCCTCACCTCTCTCTCTCTCTCTCTCTCTCTCTCCTCCAAACTTGCAAGCGCTACACAGACACCCAAGGACCTCCTCCTCCCCTTCCACCCCAACTCCTCCGCCTCCTCCTCCATATCCCATCCACCGTAAGAGATTTCCTCCCCCCCCACACACACTCTCATATCCACACACCCCCCCCTCCCGGTCCTCCATTCCCTTCTCGAGATCTCCCCTTTCCCGATTTGGGGTGAAGAAACGACCTTGGGGGAGGGGGCGCTGCTTTGGGGGTAGGTGGAGAGAGAGGCAGGGGCTATTGCACGGAGAGCGCATGCATTGTTGCGGGGAGGAAGAGACACCGAGTGCAGAGGAAAGGAGACTTCAGAGCGAGGGTCGGGACTGTGCGTGTCACTCTGGGGCAGGGTGGGTGTTCCTCAGGGTTTACTGAACTGTCCCCACAGAGGAGGTGGCTTCATTTGAAGAGTGTACATCCCCACTGGTACTCGAAAGAGGACCTCAGTGTTATTTCCGTACCTTTTCTTTCTAGGGTTATTGGGCGTGGTGGACCGGGTGGTGGAGCCACCCGACGTGAGCGAGGGAGAGAGAGATGGAAGGCAACTTTCCCTTTTATTGGAGGCAAAAGGGTTTCGCCGAGAAGGTCGACGACCGCTGCAAGTCTCCCCGAGACGCCGTCTCAAACGGTATATTGGTGGGCAGTCAAGGACCCGCCCGCCGTATCTCCCTTGTCGGCGGCTCCGGTTTATTTTAAAGCTGTACAAGTTAACGCTCGTGTAACTTAACGGCAAAAGGTTCTGAGGAATGATTTAAGAGAAAAATGACGAATCTAAGATGGAATGTCAAGTATAAATAGATGAAAAATGCCACCAATTATGTAAAATAAAGTCTTCTGGTGATTTTTCACACTTCTATATTCAACGTTATCCAGAGAGATATTGTGGAACCGTGAATTAAAAAGAAAGAAACTTTGAAATGTCCAGACTGATATTTATCTGTACAACGTGTTTCAACGCTTAAAGCGTCATCACCAGGTATACATACAATCGTACCTGTGAAGGACGCTTTAAGCGTGGAAATGCCTTGAACAGATACGTAACTGAGTGTGGTCATTTCAAAGTTTTTTTTAATTGCAAACTTCCATTTGGAATCGACGATGGTACCAGACGACGAATGTACCAGAAAGCTCGAGGGGTCCTCCAATCACACCTTTTAAAAAGGTTTACACGCTTTTCTTGTAAATAAGTGTAATCCACATTTATTTTGAGCCTATAAATGAAAAAAAAACCTTACGGAGTTGCTACCAGCAACTCCGTAAGGTCTTGATAATAGTACAGAAAGCAAAACCATAGCATTTGACAGGAAGTAGAGGTAAAATAAATTTGCGTGAAGGTTTAGAGCGCGATTTAATGGAGAACGTGAATGTGACAAGTCGAGAAATACGAGAAGCCTTAACACGACTCATTAAAATTTGTCACCTTACACAAGAAGCCAACTAACGCTCTAGGATATTAGTGTAAAGCTACAGTCCATAGGCATGGTTCACGCATATTATATTTAATCTAATTAGTATTAATTTCACAAAGAAGAGAAACAAGTTTTCATGAACGATATGAAATAAAGTCATGAATAAATTGAACAATTCGATAAAAAAGGAGTCGGAAAGACTAGTTCAACGAGTGTTGTGAAACGAATAATCTCGTTATTCGATGCATGACCCTGTGAATCCCAATTATCTGGTAAATACCAAAATGTGTAGGTCGACATATAAATAGACTGCTGAAGAAAAACGGCATTAGTGATTTTTAAAGGATCTGAATGGGCGTGGTCGAAGGAAATCATGAAGACACTACTCCATCAAATCAATCACAAATATCTGAAATGCCCAAAGATGCAAATTTATTGCATTCAATTCAATTTACCACTTACATAGGCCACAAATGAGTCAAAATGTTTGAATGTTACCATCTGAAATCTCCAAATAAAAAAACAAATGTGGGTATTGTGGGAGATAATGATGCAGAATACGATAGTTTCCATTATTTTACTGAGTGCACTTACCCGTAATATCATACCTTAGTAAAAAATGAACTACAATCCGGAAAAGGGATCGGGTGTAGGAAACCATGGCAATGCTAAAACAGATGCGATAGGTGAACGAGCAGACTGAAACCCGAGGCGAAGGGTCGAGATGCGTTGACCACTGAGTCCATCACTCCGGGATTTAGTGGGAGAATGGGATATATTCTGCCAATGGATGGCGGGGGCGAAAGGCCACCTCACGGGAGTACGAGAAGTGGTGAGACACATGAATTGAAGGCCGTGTGAATCGAAAGACAAATACAGATGACGGGCAAATGATCTCGGTCTCCGAGGGTATCTTAACCGTCATCAAATTGCTCCAAATAAATTCCAAAATAGGACGAAGAAGACTGCCAAAGATTCGGACAAATTGATATTCAAACTATCGCGGAATGTACTGGCGCATCGGGGAGTAATTTATTTTTGGGAAAGGATGCGCGGAGAACAATTTATGGCCGTGTATTATCTTCTTACGCGGCTGGAAACGTGGAGAGTGATAGCAGCCGATCAAAGGAAATTGGATTCAATGGAGTAAGGAATGGATGCAATGTAACCGAAGAATGTTAAAGATCAAATGGACGGAGAGAATAAGAAACGTCTCAAGAAGAAAGTCTTAACGAGAGCTGGGGAGAGAAGAAGTATTTTGTACCCAGTGAAGAAGGAGAGACAAAGCTATTGGAAACATTTATCGGCCCAACAGCCAAATGAAACTTGAAAGCGGTATTGGAAGAAGAAGAAATGAAGGGCGTGGATTTTAGACGATGGGTGAGGATGGAAATGTCAAGCACATCATGAAGGACGCCTAAGTAAATTGTTATGTAGGAATGAATCAGCTGGAAGAGAGATGATTGGAGAAAGATCTTTCCCGGCATGGCATAGCCCTGATGACGATGGACGACTCGTTCATCGAAATGTCGGCCAGGATGGAGAGTTTGACCACCCGGTGGGAAGCCCGAATAACCTTCAACGAGTGGAGAGCATCTTTAATCCAATCTTTGGACTGATTGCTACTGCTAATGGTGAATGAGTATAGTGTGCGAAATCTCACGAGGAGAACTTGGAAAAAACCTTTAATTTTATGATGAAAACATCGATCAGCTGACGTCCGTCACCGCTCGAGTATCGCACACTCGAGGGGAGATTCGAGGAATAAGAGATCATATGAGCCGACTTGATGTAACTCGAGATGCGATGAAGTGCCGATTGCTTTCGCTCCGATATGTGTTGCTCGATTCTGAATCGCGATTTCATTTCGAGCGACCGCCGCCGTGAAGGTCATCAGTTCGACTGCACCGTAAGTCTCAGCGGAAGCATTCAGAGAAGAAAGATTGTCGTCTTGGATGACTTCATTAAGGAAGATTATCAACCTTTCGCAGCCAAGCATGCAATTACAGAGTTCTTTCTTGAACTTCCTGCTGAAAACATGCCTTTGACCGCATAAAACCACAGTCGTGCTCTGTTCAATCAATTACGAGTTGTTTTCACACCAAAAAACACTGCGCGTAGCTCTTAACACGTAATTTATACATATAATCATAGTACGAGTTAATTTTTAAGATAATTGAAACAAACTATTTTCTGAAGCGACGAAATAGGTTTTTATACAATCTCCTCATTCCCAATTATTTTCACCCTTTATATTCTCTGAATATCGCATCATCCAAAATATCCATCCTATAATTTCTCTCCGATTAAACCTTAAACTTCTTCCAGCCCAGAATTTTACGCTCAATAGCAAGTGACTCCCTAAAAATGCTATCGAACAGTATTCCCTTGTCTCCATCTGAATCATATCACATCTCTCAACGCAGAACAAAGCATAAGGCCGACAGGCGTCGCCATGAGTCGACGTCCATAAAACGCTCAACGGACACTTAGGCCGACTGTTTATTCCGCTACATGTATATTGCTATCGATTCTAAAAATCACAATCTATTGACTTCCATTGGCCGCCAGTGACCTCGTGCCTTTCGAAGTCCCCCAACTGCCAACCGGCATCACCCGACCGCAGTGGAAAATATTCCCGCAATACAAATGAATAACAGCGGGCGCAGTGGAGCAAGCATTCGCTTCAGTCGTTTTAACGCCTTCATCGGAAGGTGTGCTGCCATTCCTCATGAATTAATCGTCTGGAAGCTCACTCTCGAGTTGAAACCGCGTCATCAAATACGGAGACACTGACGATGCACGTGCCACCACCATCCAAACCTCACAGAAGAACTTTTATGTCCCTTAATCTTAGACTAAGGGCGTCCGTGTCTTAAAAACAACAGATGCGATTTCTACTCTCATTTCGTAAAAAGACCGTTGGGATTCTTTCCTCATATATAATGTCCAGTGCTTTGCCTTAAAATGGTTTCTACTTCACGCCGTGGATTGCCTTCATATGGGATTTTTTTCAAATTGCGATTCGTTGAGCAAATGGCAGTGTCTCGCCGGGTTGTGTACGCCTAACCACTAAGGCAGCTTTCGACTGTTCTGTTTGATTTACAGGGCACATTTTAATGATTTTTCAAGGTAGCCGCAAAAAATTCTAAGGCCACACTTCACTAAAGTGCACTGGTTTACACGGTGGAAATAACCATTCCTGTAGTCAAAATCTAAATGATGCGAAGATGATGTTTTCAAAATTTCGTCTCAAAATTTACACATTTTTATGACTTGGATTTACGACGCGGAATCTGAAATTTTGGCGAAAGTCATTTGCAAATAATAGGGTATTACTCCGCATGATACCTTGATGTATTTTAGCCACCGAGATACGATTCAAAATATATTATTCCGCGTTTACGAAGATATCTGTACATCCTGTACCTATATCATTGATCGAATTTTTTCGAAATATATGTGCTGTCAAGTCTACGTGATAATATAGCAATATTGCCAAGAAACCAAATCGGTATCGCGCAATTGTTTTCCCTTTCATCCGTAAATAATAAGTAATCGTATGCTAAGTAGAAAGCATATCTGTGCATACAGAATCATCGCTCCGAGAACCTCAAGAAATCACGAAATGATCTTCTGAGTCAGGTTACGTTTTTAAGGTGCAAATGATATCTACGCTCTCATCTGACTCACAAGTTCAATAAATGATGAAGTTAGTAGTTTCCCACTTCATTATTTTCACATCACAACAATCTTCTATGTTCATGGTGATTGCATCGACAAGTTTTCATGGGAAAAATATGAAAAACAATTATATTAGCCATGAAATTAAATAATAAACACCCGTGAAAACCTGCGCTCTCATTGACTCGTGAATCGACAGCGCGCACCTGCCTTCATTCCTCCAACATCCGAGGATGAAAGGATCGGGTTGATGGGGGAAGGGCCAAACGTCAGAAGACCCCCGAAAATTCTTCCGCCTTAAATATCCTTCGCAATCGAGCGAAGGCAAAAAGGGTACATTAACCCTTGGAGCGACGAGCGTGGAGGAGAGAGGTTCGGGTGAGTGAGGGGTATCAAACCCTATGGTTTTCGGTCGTCGAGGAGGAGAGGGGAGGGTGGGTGGGGGGACGTATATACAAGCCGCGAGAGTCGACGAGGGCGAGGGGGGGCAAGAGGAACAGCCGCCCCGGGAAGGTCGTCTGCCCTAGGGCGGGGGCGGGGAAGGCAGGGAGTCGAGAGGGGTCAAGGAACTGTCGTCTCTCTTTCCGTGCGTTTGGTCGGAGGCGGAAGGGGACCCTCGCTTTCGTTTCGTTCGTGGGGGTGAGGGGAGGGATTGGGGTGTGGGGTGGGGTGGGGAGGCCCTGAGAGGAAGAACGCGCTAAAAACCCGGCCATTGCCTCATTCGAGAGAGGCTTTTGTCGCGCACCCTGAGTGAGTCCTCTGAAAGTAACGTCGCTCCGAGTAAATAATACCTGTCTCACGATCAAGCGTTTTGCAAAACAATTGAAAAAAACTGTTTTGAATATCGAGGGAACAGAGATATTTGAATGAATTAGTGATTTGAGCCCAGATCACAATATTTCGAATCAATGCAAGAATCGAATTCTTGGAACAAAATTATGTTTTCATAATTAGTATATAGGTGCTACGTACAAATTAAGTTGGTATAAATGAATACATATTAATTGGGGGCTATTGTCATAAGTCTACAATAGCAATTATTCGTATTTGCCCTAAGTTTGACTAATGATGGATGAAAAATCCCACGTGGTGAATAAATGCACATATTCAAAATGACGGCACTGGCGTGACAAACAGACAGCGAGAAAAAGAAACTCACGCGTGAATTTTTTTTTTCGGCGACACAACCGCCATATCATCCAAGCGAAAGGTCACGCATGAACGGGTGGCCAGCACCCGTGGAGTGCCAGATCAGGTCGAAAACTCTTAGAGAACTTGTTTTTAAAATCTTTTAGAAGCTAAAGTGAACAAGGTCAATCATTTTCAATAAAATCTAATTTGGTACGAAGCTTACGACTTTTCCATTACTGCACTTGCCAACTTCATAGAAATCAGGAGTAGGGTCAACAATGTTAAATATGCGATGAAAAATGAAGATAAACCGTTATATTTTTGATAAAGGGCAACATATTATAAATGTATCGGTTTCCGATACATCAAAATATTTGAACATGTCTCCAATCCTCATTGTTAAGTAAATTCGCGAGTCCTCGGACGAGGAAGAGGTTCGCCGTCATTTTCGGAGCGGGGAAAATGGCCCCGAACGGGGAATTCGCCGCTCCACGGAGAATTAATGCACTCATTAGCTCTATAGACAGCCTCCATCCGATGCTCAAGCGTTGGCAGAATAATAATATTCTCTAGAGTCAAGAATTTCCGAGTGGGCCTCGTTCTCCTCTCCTCCTGTGTTTGCATCATCCTCAAATCCCGTTTTCCTGGAGTGATTTCGCTCATTCGGTAATGCCGCTCGTGAATGAGCGAGTACTCCATGAAACCGGAGCCATGAGTAGGTACGCCGAACGTACCGTGTATGAACTGCATCCCTCGTTTTAAAGGAGGAAGTTAAATTTATATTTTCAATATAATGACATAGTATCTAATTAATTCATATTGTAATTCAAGTCAAAACCCCGAAGTTCTAAACAGAATCAAATGGTTTGAAAGGTAAATTGTGTAGGTATTAGGTAGGACGAAGGTCAAAGTGTCCCGTTGACCTCACGTTAATCGTGGGCAGGCAGCTGCCGCGTGACTACCAATGACACATCGGCTTCCGAAAATAACATTTAACTGAAAAATGAGAACACATCACCCGAGTTTTTTCACCCGTTGAGCCTAGAATGAACGGTGAAACGATATCCCGTAGAAACGGGAACTCGGTGTCCCTTCTCCATCCTTCGTGCCTCATGAAAGCGATACCCAAACGAGAGAGGGCGAAATCTCTCTCGAGGATTACCCAACTCACGCGTGGTCGCCGGAGATTACGGTAGGAAAGGAGACGACTCAGGACAAGAGGCGAGAGAAATGCAGCAGCTTCCATTGTTCCCGTTGCCTTGGTGACGGATCTAACTTTACGGCATGCACTCGACCGCGGGGACGGGAGGCAGGCGAATTAGAGGGAAGATCTTTTAAAAAGAGGTCGGGGAAGAGAAGCCTATGGACATTTAGACGACGACGCAGCCGTAGAGTAGCCGAGAAAGGATGAGGAGGGGGGGGGGGATGCCTAAAGATCTGTCGAGAGCCCGCCGTCATTTATTGCGGGCTGTTATTTAGCGTGGGCACCGGCGGCGGGAGATTTGAGGGACTATATAGGAGCGAAAGGACGGCGATGTGAAAAACAAAACGCGTGAGGTCCTGAGAGGCACATGTGCCGTGAATGGAGCGACATTTATGAGCCGACCATATCCGCCAAGGGGAGAGGGTGTGATGGGTATGGGCGGTGACCGCGTTTCGTTCCCCTTAACCGAGTTAACCCAAGGAGAGGGAGTTTCCATTCTTCCGGCTCGCTTAGTGAGGAGGAGACTGCAATCGAGACACTCGCCTTCTCTCGCCCTTCGCCTCTTCGCCACACAAAACACGAAGTCCGAGTGAAGCGATAAAAAAGGTTCTTATGGATTTAACAGTCTGAATCGCACGAGAGAGAACGACTCGATTAGGGAAATGTGTGCTTCGTCCATACCTCAACATTTCCAGTACACATTTCCTCACAAAACATACATTTGCATTTTTCCACGCACGTAGTGTTTCCATCAAGTTAATAGGTTAAGTTAATAGGTTAATCAAGTTAATCCTCCGTGAGTCATTCCACATAAATTCGAACACCGAGCTGCCCTTCACCTCTCCGATTTAGACCAGATTTTCAGGACGGATTCCGTTTTACTTCATTGTTGACAATGGCCATTTTTTTGCAAAATATGCATCCGCCATCATACGAATTTTTCTCAAAACAAATAACGCTCGATTTGGCTCAATTTCGATATTTTGTAATTAAATACCTTGACTAGGCAATATTTAAAAAATATGATGCTAATTTTTGTCTCAAGAAATAAATTTGTTAAGTGTCCTCATGCACGCATTTTCCATCCAAGTTTCGCGGTATCCTAGGCTGGGTGGAGGGTGTTTTTATATCGGCGTGCGATTCAACACCGATTATGTAATATACACATTAAGGGTTACGATTTAGAGCAAAAACGCAAGGAATTAGAAAGAGCCAAATGGCAATTGAGCTATTTTAGCGATGTCTCCATGTCGACCAATCCCAATAGTTGTTCTCGTGATTTTGATGCAGAGCCTCTTGAAACCTCGTCATTGTTGGGTTCCTACGAATGTGCATTTGCTTCTGTGAACGATATGGAATGTGTATTTATGTCAAATCGAAGATATCGAAGACAAACCATACACAAGTTTTCGAAAAGCTTAATTTTCCATACTTGTTTAACTAGGCAACGAATGCATATTTTGCAAAAAAAATTGGCCATGGTCAACAATGAAGTAAAACTGAAGAAGTTCTGAAAATCTGGTGTAAATCGGAGAGGTGAAGGGTATGGTACGGTCTTATTTGACATGGACTTACGCTCCCAGAACCAACACGTCAATATGCTCACGGACATATTTACGAGTTATTACTGGGCCTTTCAACCAACCCCTCCAATTTGGAAACACCACTTCTTGTTAGTGCGCCCAAAGTTAATCATTATTTAGCTTGAACTGCGATGGCTTACCGTCCAATTTGCTCCCCGTCCTGTTGCCCTTGACCGCAGAAAGTAAGAAGGGAATGTCCCGAGCTGTCTAAACACTTCAAACTAAAGTACTGCACAACTTACACGCCCATAATTACATGCAAATGCACCCTTATCCAATGCATAAGCCGGGGCCCTAAGTAGATACACACATTTTTGTCAGGGCATCCGCATTCATAAAAGAGAGCATATCGTTGAATTATGGATGCCAACTTTTCTTGCAGAGATCGATTAAGTTTAATCGATCGTCATCGGAAGTTAATCAATGAAACAGATTGATCGAAGGCTATACAATCGCTTAACGTATCTACTGTTTACGTCATGTTTTTGCGCATATTTTCGTTCCACTTCATTATAGCAATTATTCCTGTCCTCCAATTACAGCAAGGAAACGAAGGCGACGACGGATCTCTCACGTTTGGATTCGCGGGAATCACATTTTTCCTCGGAACCGATACGGTGGGGGTTTGGGGGGAGTGGGGAGCAGGCCTCAATTGGTGATCTGGTCAAATGTTTCAGTCCAGAGCACACTGGAGGCATTGCTTTACAAGCACAGGCTAACGTGATTTTTTTTCGAAACCAGGTTTCTTTTAAGGAATGGTTTCAAATAACATTATGTCTTAGTCATCGGAGCGAATAACAAGAAAAAATTATCTCAGAATTTCTCAATTAGGCGGGAGCAATTCAATCAGCAAGACAAGTTAGTACACTGGTGAACAATCACTAGCATTTATACACTGAGCGTAACAAATTACACTAGTAACTAACACTTGAGATGTACAAGACATTAGATAATGTTATATAGCCCATTTCTAAAGAACTTTCTCAAATATCTATTACATAGTACAATCATGTTTATAAAAAAAACTCCTTATGGTCAGGAACACGATCACTTACAAAATCGTTTTCAAATTTCTTAAAAGATGACAACCGGCGAAAAGCTGTTAATAATCGATCCCAACTAATTGATTGCCGATTATAATCGTACCTTCTACAATCGATTGATGAACTCGTTTACTTGCATCCCCTCCTTGAATAAACCGCCATGCCGCCCCTGCTACGTCACAGATGCTCACGCCGCTAGCGGCGCATCCGCGAGACGGAACAACCAGGGGCTAGGCCGCCGCCGTTGCGTTGTGGAAGTCCGAGGGCATCGGAGCGTTCATCTCCGTTACTTTTATATACAGTTACGCGTCTCGCGAAAGTAAAAGTTACCCGTCGAACGGTAGAAAAACCACCGCGAGATCCGAACACAAGAGTGACCGTCGAGCGGCGGACGCTTCTTTCCTGCGGGCTGAAGAAGATGATGATGATGAGGCTGAAGAGATGAGAAGAGAAGAAGAAACCGCTTCTCCCTCTCTCTCTCGCTGGGCCGGGCGATTCCTCCTCTCTCCAAGAGAGGGACCGTTCTCTCTCTCTCTCTCTCTCTCTCTCTCTCTCTCTCTCTCTCTCTCTCTCTCTCTCGAGTTCAATGACCTCGGAGGGAAACAACACTAGATGGAGCGGAGGGAGGAGGCGATTGGGTCAGGTCGGAGGGCAACACACGCAACAGTTGACGCTCGAAAAACTTATGTTTTTTAACTGCGCGAATGAACAATAGACGGCGGTAGAGGGTGATGTAAATAAATATCTACTATCCATCGCTACACTCGTCCACAGATATTTCTGATATTCAACCCGAGGTGCAAAGTAAACGCATTGCGCAACTCCACACTAATTTTATAGACCAATCGACACCGTTGTACAAATCATTCTCGGGTAACGATGGGATAGCATTTGATAAAGATTGTTCCGATCACTTTATTATAGATTTTCATTCAATCAGTGGGAATTCGAAGTGTTTCTTGGTGATCACCCTTCTTAAGTTCGCAAATGCAGCGTCCGATACTCTTCATTAGAGTCCGTCCAAAATAATGGCGCGGACTATACAGAATTGGCTCAGCGAAAAATGAATAGTAACAAATTTTTTAAAGAAACCACTTAAAGGATTCCACGGTCACATGACTCCTTTCCCAAAGTAGATCTGGACGTACCTACCTATTTACAAATCGGCAGCATTTCTGTCAACTGCGCTATTGCCTTGGGATGAACTCTGAAATTGAAAATTTAGCTTGAGTTCAGGAAAAGATGGTCGAACTGCGACCGTACCGATCCTTGAGCAATGATCGAACTCACTCTATGAGGTTTTAACTCAACTCTACGTGTTTACGCAAAGTGCCAACCTATCGATTATTCTGAGCGACTTGTCTTATTATTTCATCTGTAATATCAGTACGATACTTGAATCGAGCGATCGAAGTATGTCACTTCTTTAGCGAGACTCGTGCCTTCACTTCACGCCGCCGATTGTAGTTCCGTGGATCGTTTTGACGGGGTGAACGAACTCCGGGGGGAGGGGAGGGGGAGGAGGAGGGAGGGGGCTTAGCGGTGACCGGGAGGGGGGGGGGGGGTCTCCCTCTCTTAAAGCGGGAACTCGGTCCCGAGTTTTCCCGCTCGGCCGGGCCGCCAGAAATTCCATTAGTAAACATTGCCAAAATAAAAGAGGGTGTTCTGTGCCGATGATTCCACTTCGAAGAGAGGTGGTGTGTGGTAAGCGGGGGGAGAAGATACGGGGGGGGGGGGGGGGCACGGGGAATGGACGGTAGTAATTATGCACGCATGACGATGGGATCGGCCAAATGAGTGGCAAAACGACCGATACACTGGTAGAGTTCCATTCGCATCGCATTAAAGAGGGATCGAGTGAACAGCGTGGACACGAGGAACGATAGCCCGAGAGAATGAAGCGATCTCATACTCATTACGGTCAAAGCACCTGCGACTCGTGACCACTCGCGCAAATTCACGAGTCACACAATTCCAAACGGGCCTATGAAGCGATGTGGCACGATGGGGATGGGGGTGGCAACGATGCGGCAGCCAATGATGGAAACACGGTAGTCACGAAACAAATAGTCGGCCCATACAAAGTCCAGGCAATAATTGCCCCAAAAACAGTGAGTTTTCTCGACCATTTCACCGTTTCATTAAAAGGTGATCTACCGGTGAAGGTAGTTTTTAAATGGTAGATGTAAAGTAAATATGGATTTTTTGTTTTTTCCTTCTATTTATCATCCTGCACATTTCAAAAGACATGCCAGAATTATAAATAATCTAAAAATTTCAGATGATTATAACTTTATTTCTTCCATTTGTAAACACGTAAACTCGTAAATCACCTGATGACGAAACAATGAAATGTCCGAGGAAACTCATAGTTGCCAGGGAAATTATTGGATACAATGCTATTGATTTTTACACTTAGAGAATCCGTCGACCAATATTTTTTTTCAATCCAGCACACTCCTACCGTTCTTGATTCCGTCCATGAAGCCTATTCTATTTCTTCCCCTTCTACGCATACGTAATATTCTTACCTCCATTACATCCTCGGGTAATCCTTTGCCTCTCCTCATCACTCCCTCCCACCACCTCGCCTTCCTTCCTCGCCTTCTCACGTTGAAGCTTTCTGTCCTCAACCTCCTTTACCAGCACGCCTTGTCATCCATTCACTCCACCGCCACTTTTCCTCGTTAACTATGTGTTTTCGAATGTCAAATCGCTTTTAAAAATTCGTCGCATCTCCTCTTCTTCGGATCCCAAGCGCCAAGCAGAAGGCGCCATATCCGCGGCCATCTCATTCTCGTCCTCGCCTCTCCTCAAGCGACCTCCATCCTCCTTTTCTGCCCGCTTCGGATTCCTCCCTCCCTTCTCATGCCACGCCCACCTCCTCGTTCGTTTCCCTCTCGATCCATCGCTTCCCTGACGACCTCCTCCGCACCCAAATCTCAAATGTCTTTTGCCGAGGCTGAGCTCCCACACACGACGCCGAACCGCTCCCAGCTGTGCTCCATTCCACAATGATGTTAAGGTAAACACCACCTCATCATTGATCGTTTAATACCAAGATTGGCTGACTGCAGCCCTCCTCCCTTTCCTATCTAATGCTAGTTCCCTTGCTTCCTGGTACCTCTTCCTATGCACTTTCCTCTTCATTTGGTCCATGAACTTATTCCTAGGTCTTCCTCCGGGGACTTTTCCCTCTATTTTACCTTCAATTATGTTCCTCACAAACCCTATATTTCCCACCTATATTGACCACTTATATTTCCAATAACACGTATTCATTTCCCATGAAAGTTGGCCAATAGTCATTTAAGACTGGGTATATTTGAGACTAGAAGATACTGTCCATCTACACGCTCTTTGCGGGATGGGATGTCGGTAAGGAGGGTGTATGACGTCACAACACTCATCGTATTCGTTGGCTGGTATGACAAGAGGGTTGGCATGCCCTTTTGCGCAGTGTCTCACGTGAGATGCGAAAATTGAGAGAATAAATCGCGACCACCTTAAATAAAGGTGTCCATAATGAATGATGCATGACAGCACGATTCTCCGCGTCGGGGAAAATCGTCACTAACTTTTTACTTCCTTAACGCTTCATTAAGTTCATGCAATTAAAGTTCGTCAAAACATCTGTAACTCCGCATTGATGCAACACCAAGGGGCTTTTACTCGCATTGACACGGGGGAATGTGCAATTCATCGCTCACCATTTGGGATCGCTAAAGACACCATGCACGCCGTTATTGCTCCACCCAATCATATATCTATATTAACAGATGTGGTAAAATACTTTGAATTATTTGGGTATTTTCTAATTCTTTCACATATAATTGTATGATTTCTCACTCATCTATAGGGAAAATACTTCTGATCCTGAGGATAGGTCTTGGTATATGTATTGGGGTGGCTGAGTCGATTTCATGTGGATTACGAATCTAATGTTCGGGATTTGCGTTCAAATCGACGTCGAATGGAAGCGTACTCGAATCAAATGCAATGCATTTCCTCAGCTAATGAATGAAAAGTATGAAAAAATCCGGTTATTCCGAAACTTTATCACTAGGATTTCCACTCGCGAACCGGTCGATTATCATGCGAACCCAAATGACGACTACATCACTTCCGGTGCGACATCACCTCGACTTCTAAACAAGTGGTACTTCGCACTGTCCTGTCTGTCCTGTCCATATTTTGCTAGAACACGAGCTCTCTAAGGTTGTACGATCTAAAATGCCTATTTTAATTAACAGACAACTAATTCTTCCGTTGTTCTCTGCCTCCCTCACCAGTGATTCCCAATATTCCCCTCCTCCTAATACTCTTGCCAAAAATTCTCCATCCATGTCGGACACCTCTCTGCTTCATTCTCGCGCATGCGCACTAGCGAACATCGGCGGTAGATAGTATGAGCAGACCCGTTCACTTTTGGGAACTCGTTCACTCTAGACCGGTCCTTTTCACTCGTTCATCGTTCCTTTTTCATTTGTGGCCGTGTATATTTATTATCAATATGTTCTGAGTATATAAACAATGTAAAAATAAAAACCAACCAAGAAGAGTTTGGCTTACCTTAATGGAGGTATCTAAGAATTTTTGATGAAATAAAATATAGAAGATAAGATTATGTAACGTTGTAAATATAGACTCAAGGTCAACTCTGGGTCATAGACAATATCGACACGGGGGGCCGTCGCTAGGGACGCCAATTGCATGTAAACAGTTAACAATAGGGAAATGCGGGACGCGAGAAGGTAACAAGGGCCGTCGCTAGGGACGCCAATTGGATGTAAAGAGTTAACAATAGGGAAAAGAGGAGAGTAAGAAGGGACGCTGCCGTTGGGAGCGGACGGACGGACGGACGGTGTGCGAGAGGCGTGATAGTTTTTATATCCCGTATCGAGGAGTGAAAAGGGGATCTGCCGTGAGGAGCGGACTGCGGCCGCGGAAGCCGAGGATCTTATGGTTTGTGGCCCGCTGTGAGCAAGGAAAGGCTCGCGTGAACGAGAGGAAGGACGAGAGGCCAGAGATTCGGAGTGCCGAGAGCCTGAGAAGAAGGAGGGTGACCTTGGCGCGGTGTTGGATAAGTGGAAGAAATTTTGGTTAATGGGAATGCATGAAGCTTGGTGCACGCTGGACCAATTATTAGAGTTGACCTTGGGTTATATATATGTATACATGTATGTATAGTTGTATGTAAATTGGGCCCAACAACTTTTTAATTTGAATATATCCTTATGAACTTAAGACTGAAATTGGTGCTCGCGTTTTGATTGTGTGTTACTATTACATTTAACAACTGTTTGTGCTGTTGAAAAAAAAGTTTTCGTTTAACGACCGCACGGACTTAATTTCTGAAGTTAGCTCCATCAAGGAAAAAAGTATAGAATACGAAATTGGCTTTGTTAAAATAATGCAGTTTAGAGCTATTAAATAAACTGCAATAATTAACACTACTAGTTGAGAAGCAACTGATCCGGTGTTTGTTTCCGTGCGTTCAGCCACATTATCTGGACCGGGCGTGCAGAAACTGCACTATAGTTATTACTGCCTAATGACATGCCGCGCGACTGCCGAAGTTTGATTCGAGCAAGATCTCCACAAGCTTCACAGAACCAAGCCCATAATGCAACTGAGGAGGTGGAGAATGAAATCTTGACCAAAGTTGGTCCCAACAACCTTAGCTGGGTAGGCGCGAGAGGGGATTTCAATTGTTTGTTTTGGCTTCGGCAGCGACCGTGGCCGAGTAGAGTGAGCCGACTGTCGCCATTGTCAAGGAAACAAGTACCGCTAATTAGAGCGATACCATCCGCAGATGAATGTTTGGGGTCTCATAAAGAGCATCTCATCTCATGAAGATGGGAGCGAAGGACAGAAAAGAGCAAAGGAGTGAAAGACCGAAAGGAACGGAGGATCGAATGGAACGAGGGACCAAAAGGAACGAGGGACCGAAAGGAACGGTGGTTCCACAGAAGCCGGTCCTTCCGTTCAATCCGTGGACCCGTTCGTTGGCGAGCGAGCCATCTCTACCAATAGGAATTGGGGAAGCTGGACGGGACCCGCTCGCGCACTCGGGGGCAATCTGGGCAGAAGAGAGATGCAACTCTTGCTCTCCGGCTCCCAGTGCGAGACGGAGACGGAGTGTGGGAGGGAGCCGTTTAAAAGGATGACGTCGGTGGAGGGAGATGAAGAAACGTTAGATTTTTGAGGTTTTCAACGGCGTCGGTGGAAGCGGCGGCCTCCGACGGGGGGTGGTAAGAGGCGTAACATGAGTGGGAGAGGGGAGGGGAGTGTGGAAGGAAAGAGGAGGTGGGGTAGATAATATTGATCCTGGCCTTGGTGTGAGGAGGAAAATAGTTGAGGGAGGTGGGAGAGGAGAGTAAACTCACGATAGGGCCACACAGAGAGACACGCACACGTGGAGCACGATGAGGCATCTGATGGGGTGCCAGCATCGGCTCTTTTGAGAATGTTGGGCGGAGTCCGTGGACGTGGTGAGGGGCGGTTCGGGGAGACCGGGAAATGGAGGGGAGGGGTGTGGAAGGGGGCACTGCCTGAGCGATAGAATCCACGAGAGAGACTGTCAATGGCAATAAGGATGGGAAATAGATATTCACGCGTCAGGAATTCCATGGATGGTTCCAAAATTTCTTTTGAGATTGAGTGATTAGTATAAAGTATAAAGATTACAGGCGCGGAGGCAACGTCAATCATTCGGAATACGAAAACACTGAACCGATGGACATCATAGTTGAAGCCTCTTCAGGAATGATAAATGGGTTATTACTATTCGAATAAGGCCCCATAAATACCCGTGGTTTTAGCCCATCATCAATTTGAAATTAACGCTCTATTCTCTCGGTAAAACTTGATAATTTGACCTGAATATACATAGCAATGTGTCACGATATTAGCTTCATGGAATCCGTGGGAGAATCACCAAAATTACTTTTGACTCATTCTCATCCACTCGATATAAACGTTACTAGAGCGTAGTGATATCCACAATAATATATTCCATAATATTTACGATTTACTGATCTTTTTGATTGGCCCTTTTCAATTACTGGGAAAAAGAAAAATTTACAGCGTGTAACTTCCTGTAGTGGATATAATCTATATCCTTAGGGAATATTTTCGAAGTTCCAGACAATATAAAATGTTCGTCATTTACATTAGAATTCCTGACTCCATTATCCCCACCATACACAGCGAGTCCCGCGGATTGGAGATCCTAGCAAATTATGTTTTCGAAAGGATGAATCGTGACGTAACTTCAGTGAAGGAGAATTGTCCATGTATCAATGTAGAAGAGAAAATGCGTCCAAGAGGTACCGAGCTCCTATTCGGAATACTGAGGTTTAAGGGGAGATAATCGCTGGGGATATGGACGTGGGGTAAGGATTCTGACGTGAGGTATACTTATACATTGAGGAGCAGGATAATGGGTAATAATAACTCAAGGCTTACTGCTAAAGAGCCGCGGCTCTGTGAGAGAGGGATGGGTGGCGCGAGGGTGGCTCACATTGTTATTTTACTGTTTTTGGGGAAGGTCGCTGACCGGCAGCGCCCGCTCAAGCACCCCCCTCTCCCTACTCCTTATACGGTTCTCTTCCCCCTCCATATCTCCCACCCCCTTCCCACTCCTCCAACCCCCCACCCCACCCCTCACAATCGCTGCGTGGGGGAGCACGTGAGAAGAGAAAGGGGAGGGAGGGAAGGAGGGGGTGTGGGGGACAGCGGTATGCCCACCCCCCCTGGCCTCTCTCCCATCATCACCTTTCGCCCTCTGACCCCTTCCCTCCCTTTACCCCCCCCCACCCAACCTCGTCGAATTCCCTTCCCCCTCATCGATAACCATGATACACATCTATATATATATATGGAGAGAAGTTTGCCAGAGAAAGGCAGACGCTAAACACAGAAAAAAGAAAAAAGAACACACTTACAGTTTCTTAATATTTCGGTGCCACTAGCACCTTGTTCACAAGAGCGTAGAAGACTCAATACATATATATATCCTACTACTATATCCTACAATACTCGTACACACACAAATATATATATATATATATATATAAATACGTTGATGGATTGGAGTCAGCCATGCGGCGATGAACACACGATGTGGATAGGATGGAGGAGATAGACACACAAAAAAAGAGACGATCACACTTACATAGCTAGCTTTCGGAACTAGTCCGTCTTCAAGGCGTATCACGGAACAAATGTCGTGTGCGCTGGTGAGGATAGGGGTAGGAGGGGCGTGAGGGGTGTGTGGAGGGGGTGTGTCTATCTCCTCCATCCTATCCACATCGTGTATATATATATATATATATATATATAGTCTTCTACGTTCTTGCGACCAAGTTGCTAGTGGCACCGAAATATCAAGAAACTCTGTAAGTGTGTTCATTTTTTTGTGTTTCTTTATCAATTGCCTTCCTGTGGCATATATATATAATCACCGTATTGGCGGATATCTTATCTCTTACTACTACATAGTACGTGTGTTTCGATTGTTTCTTGAAAACAGCTCTAACGGTTTTGATGACATGTTGTAATAAATCTTGGAGAATAAAGACGTGAAAATAAGATTGAGAAGATCTCATGTTTTGGAAAAACAGTTTTTAATTTTCAAAACCACTTTCAAAGTTCAAATGTGTTCAAATGTGGATATGGATATAAAATGTTCATGAGTAACCACTGTGGCAACGCATCCAACAATCAAAGTAAGCAAAACGCAGAAGTAACAGTACACAGGACCCAACACGAGTTGTTGTTTATAGATTGGAAAGGTACACTGAGTAATAAAAGCAGTGTAAGCTGTCTTGCTGCTCTTTGAAAATATTCCTTAACGTCCTCCGAAAAAAAAACGGAATTTCAGCTTAACCAGGCAATCTCAAGATTTGACAGAAGGAGAACGTTGTTTTTATGTTGCCAGAAGCAGCAACTGATACATTTTCAGGGCAAGTATTTCATTATTTTTTCCTATATGTATAATATAAATACGTAGGTTCTTCATACGTATCACAGACCTCTAAATTTTACTATATTGAGATGAGCGTCAGCAAATTTCTTCTGAGATCAACTTGTGCATTTATAAATATTTCATTCTTTAAATGCAAATTTTGCTGTCAAGCGAAGATCGATCACTTGGTTCGAGAAATTTCACGAATAATATCATTTATATCTTTTGCTTTAATTAAAGCATGCTTTCCAAGAGAGTTTCTGGTGCAGCGTGTGAAATTTAGACGAAATTGTTCTGCGATATGTTGTTTCTAATATTGGATTCGCCGCAAACCTTAATATTTTTGGCAAAAAGTATCATAATAAAGAATGTACCATTTCTCGTTTGGAAGGAAATCTGTACACAAGTAATCGAATAATTATGAAATATGTCATGTGCCACAAGACTACGAGTTAAAATTGCATTGAATTTCCAAAATACATATCGGTATGATCCAATTTATCTCACTTTTACTCACAGATATTACAAATGAGAGCAAGCATGCAGAGTCTCGCGCAGAGCGGTACATTTAACAAATGCCGCTGGGGGCGGCTTAAGTTTGGGCGATTTCACGCTCCCGAAGAGGATTATTTTTAAGGGCTCGGAAATACGCCGCTGATTAAACTCAAGGAGCAAATATGGGCGAACAACGTCATCAATCACTAATTTTAATATTTTGATAGTAATACCATCATGTCCGGGGGACTTATTAGAAGAAAAAGTTTATACTAATTTTACTATGTCAGGTGGCACCACCGGTTCTAAATAAATAGATTTCGGTTCACTTATTTTAGCACTTGGGTTGTTTGAACTTTTCCTGTTCTCATCATTGCATCTTTCTTTTGCGCATTCCAATATTTTGTGGAAGTATTTATTGTATTCAGAGGCTAAGTGCTTTGAGTCGCTAATAACCATTCCGTTTAGTTCTAACTGTATCGTCAAATCTTTTTGTTTTTCACCAATTAATTCTTTAAGTAAATTCAATCGAAGTTTGGTATTTTTAAGTGAATCTTGAAATTCGGACTTGTAGTAATTATTAGAGGCGTTACGCAGGTTCATTGAGTTCAGGTTCATTCATTCAAGAATGCATTATTTACATCATTTTCACTATACACAATGTTCTAATTAATACTCGGCACTAAAGTTTTGAAATTTTCAAAATTTACTCTCGTAGTGCAGTTATACCTTGTAGCATTATTCACGCCAATACTTTTGCAATCATTAGCAGATATAGTGAGCGATACCAATGAATGATCGGTTATTCCTAAATGTAATACATCCGGTAGCAACTTACACCTTTAAGAGTTTGTATATCTAGCCAAAACATGATCTATACGTGATGCAGAATTATTTGTTATCCCAGTGGGCTGAGTAATCAGATAATTAAGGCCAAATAAACCCGTACAAGTTTAGGTAACAATCAGAATCATAATTGGTGACCAGGGTGTCAAAAATCATATCTCCTGTGAAAACAAGGTTACTTTTACACTTTCTTATAATGTATTCTATATCACTAAAAAACTGTGCTGTTGGGATAATTTGCTTTCTGTACTCATTCAGCAGTTCGATGTTACAAAAACCTAGATCTAGGGAAAGTAAAATACAATCGGCAGAAATAATAGATAATACATTAGGCTTAGAGAAGTAACTTAAATTCTCTTTCATATACACTGCAACACCTTTCGCTCGGCGTTCATTGTTGCAATTTACAAAATATTTGTAGCCATTAATCTTATAAAAGCTAATTTCAGAGTCTTTCATCCTAATTCAGAAAGTACAATGATGCATGGCTGCCTATTCAAGACACTCAAATGAGATAAAAACTGTCCAAATTGCTTCTCATTATTCTTATGTTTTGGTGCATAATAATTACCTCGTTGGCAGAACTCACTGCGTTAAAGTAAGCTGAAGGCATACTGAAAATTATAGAAAGGTTGTTTATAGCTTACTTATATCATTCAAGGTGGTAAGAACTATAACTTTCTCCTTCTCCACCTTCCTCATTAGTATCTTCCCACCGCGAATCCAGAGGTAAGTATATTTTTTCGTCTTCCCAGCCTACCGCGCGGCATTGAGAGGACTCTGAGGCGGCCAGGACTTAGTGATTCATTGATGTTTATGGGTACGTTCGAGGGTGAAGTGTTGTCCAGGGTTAAATGGCGCGTAGAAAAATTCCTTTTTAGCCTGCGTTTAGCCAAGAGGGCTTCCTCGACTTGTTGACTGGTAAACCTCACATGTATGCCTCCAGGCTCGCCATTCAACCTGGGCTTGAAGCGATAGCAATTATCAATATGTATCATTTCACTTATTTGAAGACCTAGCTCGGCTCCAATTTTACCGACTACACCAGTTAGATTTTCACCCCGTGTGAAGGGAACACCATGAATTTCAACGGATTTTGAAAGCATTCTTTGGTCCAAATCATCACAGAGGACCCGAAACCCGAAACGATAATTTAGATTTTAAAAGAACATTTTCGCTTTCTAGAGTTTCAATTTTCGCGTTGCACTGGTCAATTTTCCTTGCCTACGCTTCAATTATTTTCGCGCTTTCGTCTAATCTATCGTACAGCCGATCAATAGAAGCTCCGAGAGTTTTTTTCGGTCGTTTTCATCTCTTTCTTAATTTCACAAAACATATCATGGCGCACTTTTACTTAACTCGGCGACATTTATAGAATGCATGCTCTGCACACGTACTGCTTGACACTCGGTGAACCTCTATCCTGATTGCTGGCTGAAATTCCGTCAACGTCGTCCTTTGACAGAGGAATGACGAGGCAGTGGCCATGGTAGTTCCTTTTACACTCGATATAGGAGATGAACGCGGTGCTGAGGGTTGATTTCCGGCGCACAAAACATGAAGACATGGCTAATTTTTAAAACCGAAACTTAGTAAATCCTGGCTACTTCTCGGAAATAACTTATTCCCATTAACACTTGAGTTTAGCCACTTATTGAAAGTAATAGACTGGGAATTGCGCCATTAGAACTGAACGACTCCAGAATGGCGATGCATAGGCATCCTTGAGAATGCCTCGACGTGCGCGCATGGACGTCCGCATTCGTCGGAAGCGAGCAAGAGACTCGGATAAATACATTTCCGATTGCGTTTTTAATGAGAATAAAAAAATGACCAAAAGAAATCAAGTGCCCTCCACAGCTGATACATTTTCAACAATGAACATGTCAATGTGGCGGAAACATCTCATGTCCGAGAAGAGCAAAGAAGTTTCGGTGGTTGATATAGTGTCCACCCACCGCCCTCCCACCGCTCGCTCGCCTCCTCGCTTCGGCGATTCAGTTTTCTTCCGGCCTCAGTTGGGAGGGAGTTTGCACACGAGGTCAATGATCTGATATTCTTACGATATCGCATTCGTTCCTCTCCTTGCCGGCTTGATTCACGTGCCTCCTGCTTCATCATCGATGCCCTACGAAGGAAACAACCGGTTAGCGTGGGCTTATGCGGACGCCTCGTAACATGGCAACAGTGGCCGAGAACACCGATGCGAATTTTTGCTGGCATGGTTCGCAAGTCTTCTAAAATGGAGCCTCAGGATCCCTCCCAGGAAATTAATTTAAAAAGACACCATCTGTCTCGCTTCTGATACCTAATTAAAGAAAATAAAATAGTTTTCCTGGAATTTTCGGCCAGAAATACTTCCCTCTGATGACATTCTGGGTGAATACGTTAAGGGGCAGCCCTTTATTAAGTCCAGCAATCAAATACGAGTCTCACGAGATTTTATTTAAGTGGGCAAACGATTTCTCTTCCCGTTGCAGCTGACACATATCTAATCCTCGTATTAAAATTATAAGCTTACTTAAGTTAAAAACAATTTTACCACAAATGTTCCAGAGTTTCCTGGAGAATATTCACTAAATGCTTCCTGACTCTCTAAATTTAATTCAAGAAACGAGTATTTGGGAAGTAAATTGAATTAAAGAATTACCTGGATTGTAGATAGAAGCAAAGGAAATTAGACTTCGATTTCCTTTACTTGTTTTGAAAGTTCGGATTATTCTCTGTATTTGAGGTGATTTCAGTTTTTTGATGGAAAAAGATGCCTCTATTCGATACTTCCCTGATCAACGGACAGTACACGGATAGAAAAAGGGTACTTGACCAGATTTTCCGCCCCACAAGGCTAGTGCAAACCCATGATCTTCTTAATAATGAAAGAAAGAAATGCTCCCTCACATTCAAAGTCATCAGCCTCGAGAGACGCGAGCATATGATTCTCTGCGCTGACCTATCGTGATTTTCTGTGGGCCCGCAATGGCCACATTTATTGCTGGTAGGGCGAGAGAAGTGAAGTGACGTTATGAAGAGCGCAGTAAGGCTGAGCGATGCCTTAAGACCGCTTCAAATCAGTAACATTGGAGGAGGGACTGTGATCAAGCTTGGCTACGATTTTAGTATTGGCCGACGCAGAGTAAAAGACAGAATATGGTGTAGACTCTGGCAACGGAATTAGTAAGAAGCATTCACGTAGCAATTGGGGATTAAAATTTTAGATTTAAAAAAAATTGAGGAACACGCATCCTCGTTCTTCGAGGAGGAGAAGAAACAATTGAACTGACTCACCGTAACTAAAAGGATTTAGCAAAATGTGCATCTAGCTCATCGTAAGGGAGAGGAGGAATATAATGAAATAAAGAAATACCTAACCTCGTTTTATGACCTTTGACGGACGAAACTGAAAGTCACCCTAAACGCGAGATAATTTGAGGTAAATAGAGAAAGAGAATGTGGGCGGGAGGCGAGGGCCGTGCGATGATGGAAGGAATGAAAGACGGATCGATAAGTGTAAGAGAGGCGAAAGGGGAGAGAGAGGGAGAGAAAGCAAAACGAGGACGGAGAGAGGCGAATTCGAGTGTCGTGTCACCGTCTGCAGAGTGGAGCATCATTAATCAATCATTCTATCCAAACCTAGACCAAACCCTCCCTCCCCCACCCCTCAAAAACCACTCGCCGCCCCCCTTCCCCTCGCCCCTTCCGACCGGCCCTGCATTCCGATTCCCACCCGGGCGCCCTTTCCGACGCCCCTCCTGGGGGCGGGGGGGGGGGGGCGCAAAGTGATATTGGGCGGCGGCGGATGGGATGAATATTTTCTGTTGCTTTGGCCACGCCCCCCCCCGCCCCACTCACCCACCACCTCATTCCTCGGACACGATTACGATGGGACCTCTCTGTTGCGCCCCCGCCCGACTTGCATATCGGCCCTTTCAAAAGCCCCAACCGGGGCCCCTTCTTCTTATCCCCCTCAGGGAGGACGAGGAGCGGCCAACGCCTTCCACGGCCCCCCTCCAAATTCACAGTCACCTCAAAGGAGGACGATTCGCAAAACATCGAATTTTAGAATCGGGATAAGTGCAAAACGGAGTGCACTCAGTGCGGAGTTACCATCGATAAGAAACGCATGACGCGATCGTGTCGAGGACGCACCGCACCCGCCTCGTCAACCCACATCCACGCATCACATTCTGAACCAATTTTCCTGACCAGATTGCACATTGCTAAGTCGTGAGAGACGACCGCGTGGAACGTGGCGAATGAGAGATCATGCGCATCAACTTAGGAGCCTAAAGGGAATCGAGTAGCCTGAAAATTTAACGGACTCCACTCTAACGGACATATGGAAACAGTCGTTGCATCGAAGATGGCTATCGATGAACAGTTATCACGGAGCGATTGGTCGTGGAGAAGGTCGGGGCGCGAAGTCTAATTATATCACTCGATAGAACTCATCCTAGAACAAATGCTAACCAGATCGAGTCATTGGGAGGCCGCAGTTTCGCCACTCAGGAGAGTCAAAAATATAACTAAAAGCGATTCCATCGGAGGAGTGGAACATAAAACGAGAAACTAACAATCTATCTATGGCAAGACAATGTGTTTAATTTTTTCAATATGAACGTGGAGAAATTTTTGAAGAAATTCCCAGAGCGTATCATTAATCGCTCCAAAATTTCTTTAAACTTTAGGATTTTCGGAGGGAGTAATGAGGCTCACATTAGTTAGAGAAGACAAAGGTCCGCGGTTCGTCCTACTGTCCATGAAAAATGTCTCAAGTTAATATCGAAATATTTATCTCAATCATGCCGCATGGCTCTCTTTTGGCTAAATTTAATCAATGCAACTCCGAAAGCTAAATTCTAACACGTGAAAGAGAGTTCTGTTCCTTTAAAATGTCGCTCGCTCAAGAACCGATCGAGTCTAGTTCGAATATCGACGACAAACATAGTGCCTCGCACTTAAGGGAGGAGGAAGCTTTTTTGCAATGCGATAAAACGGAAACTCTGCACGGTGCAGGTTTTGCACCCACACACGAAGGGTGTGTGTAGCGATGGCGAAGATTCCATGCACTCGACTGGGGGGAAGGAGCGGGGGGGGGGGGGAGAACAAGGGGACGGGGTGTGTCTTCGTCAATGGTCCGTGGTACGGTTGGCATTGGCACGGGGGAGGGAAGATAGGATTCCCAAAAGGCGAAGGACGGATGGACCAAGGGGGGGGGGGGGGGGGGGTGAGCGAAAAAAACCGGCGTGACGCAATTTGTTAATGACTCCCGAAACGTTTTTACCTCCACCCCCCGTTCCATAATTTCAGTTTTCCCTCCCTTACTTCCTTTCGCCCTCTCTTGGACGCTTGAAGAGGGGGAGTGGGGTGGATGTCGGTTGGATACAGGGAGGGAGGGAGGATGAGAAAGAGGCAGAATGAAGGAGGGGAGAGATGGGAGAACGGGATGATGATGACGTCGGAAGGAGGGTGGAGGAGGAGGATCTCGCCCTCCCACTCCCCACTCCCCCTTCAATAGGATTACAAAGGGCAACGCTGAGGAGGCGACAAGATTCCTCACTTGGGCTCGCATACATACATACCCATCACGCCCTTCCCTTTCGGATTAGGCACAGTCAAAATGTTTCACTCATTAATACATAATTGTACACCTAACTCTGCTTCAATAATTTCCTCCATACTGACCTATCCTTGCAAACCTCTTTTGCCTCATTTACCCCCATACACTATTTCATACACGCCCTCCTGTTTTTAAGACTCCTAATATTCCTACTCCTAAGAATTTCCTCAACCACATTCAACCACAACTTTCTCGGCCTACCTCTACCTCTCACACCGTTCATTCTACTCTCATATATCTGTTTCGTTATTCGACTCATCCATTCTCTCAACATGGTCAAACCAACGAAGCACACTTCTTTCATACACGTCCATTACTGGAGAATTCATCCCACATTCATTCATGACCCACTCATTCCTGACCCTATCCATCCTACTTTTTCCGCAAATACACCTCAGATAACTCATACCCACGGCGTTTAGTCTACTCTTATGTCTATCCTGACATACCCATGTTTCACTACCATATAGCAAAGTGGGAAGAAGGACACTTTTGTTCACGGCGATTTTCGCTTCCTTAGACAAGCACTCATTCCTTGATATGCTCCACATGCTACCTACCACTTTCCTTCCAGCATTCGCACGTCTCCTTATCTCCTCATCTATTCTTCCATCTTTTGCGTACATCTTACCTAAGTACACAAAATCTTCCACCTGTTCAATTACTTCACCATTCGCCATTATCACACAGTTATTCTCCCCATTCTCCTTATCAAAAACTACTACTTTAGTCTTGCACGCATTTACCTGCAATTCCATTCTCTCCGTTGATTCACAAAACTTATCTAGGAGCTTCTGTAATCCCTGTTGACTGTCCGAGATCAAAACTGCATTATCCGCATATAGAAGGCGTTTACATTCCCAATCAAAACACCGTCCTTATTACTACATGCGTCCAGACATTACGCATCCTTGCTTTACACCCCGATTTATTACAAACCAATCACTCAGAACCCCGTTAACTCTTACACTTGCCTTACTATTGTCATACATCGCCATCATAACATTCAATAACTGCCCATTCACTCCATAGTCTCTCAAAACCTTCCACAACTTCTTTCTATTTACTCTGTCATATGCCTTCTCTAAATCGACAAACGCACAGTACACTTTCTTTCGGACACTCGCACATTTTTCTATCCCTTGCTGAAGTGCAAAAAGCTGGTCACTACACCCTCTCCCAGGCATAAACCCACACTGCACACCCCATATTCTGTCGGAAGTAATATTCCGCACTCTTTCGATTAATATTTTACTGAACACTTTTCCCGGGGTACTCAATAAACTAATGGCCCGATAATTATTACATTCGGTCTTTCCTCCTTTCCCTTTGTACAACGGAACGATGATAGCATTCTTCCAATCCGCTGGAACAACAGAAACCTGTAAGCATAGATTGTATAGTTCACGCAGCCTATAAATTAGTAATTTACAACCACACTTCAACATTTCACTGGATATCCCATCTATGCCTGCAGCCTTCCCATTTTTCAATATTCTCACAGCCGTTGTGACCTCCTTCTCACTGATATCCTTTTCCATCCTCACATTCTCACATACAACTTCACAAGGCTCATCCTCCACGCCTGAAATATTATTGTACAATTCTTCAAAATACTCCCTCCGCGTATAGTCGAAACCAAAAATTCCGTTTAAGAGACTTTAAGATGGATTTAAGGTTTCTGCAATTATGCGGCGATGGGTCGAGAGAGACGAATGGCAGGGCAGAGGAGGCAAAACTTGAGAAGCTATGGTGCGGACTCTTATCTGACGTCTAATTTTTCTGGTCCAGCAATACACGATCACCGGTTGAACATCGTCAAATGATTATGCCGTTTATGCAAATTATAGATGTGAATACTCCGTTTCAAAGAAAAAGTTTCTTCGGCGCGAGATTATGGACTCTCTGTTTAAATCACCACATCTGATAAACAATTCCTAATTTATAACAGAGCCCACATTTTATTCTATATAATATCGTCAAACATTGACCCGATGAATAACTTTTTTAAAAACGCGACTCATACCGGATATATTGTTTTGCGGAAAAAAATGACAAGAAATCGGCATTGAATAAACGAAGCAAAAAATTAACTCATTCAACGTTGGTCAAAGTCACGTTTGACCGCCACCAAATGTTATTAGTTTCCTTCGAGAGCCACTTCTAGGGTAACTAGATATATTCTCGGATTATGTCTAAAAAACGATAATAATACATAGACTTATGCTAAGACTTAAAATTGCCCAATCTATTGCAGTTAAAAATTACCCAGTATTTAGTCCGATGGCAATAAACATCCAACAGTATCGTTCATACTAATTTGAAACAAAACACCGACTCAATGACTCATAGGTCCAAAAAAATCGACTCAATTTAAAAAAAAGTAGACGGATTGTGTTCCTTTTGCTACTCAGCGCAGCGGTGTGAACTCAACTGCGGGCTGGTGGTGAGAATGACGTCGTTACCAGAAAGGGTAAGGAGGATGTCAGTTCTACATAGACTTGGATATGGCTAGATAGAGACGAGCGGTTACCTCCGAATGATTTTGAAGTCCTCGGTCCGTACAGTTCATAAGAGAAAGGTGACGAAGTAGACAGGTGTTTTCTTATGCTTCAGCGAATGAGATCCGAAAGTTTCAAGAATTAAAGTTTTCCTGTTATTTTCATCCCCTATCATTTGCATAATTTTTGTTACAATGACGGACATTAAGGAGTGCGAATGTCAGTTTTGCCGACACTTGATGGCGAAAGAGTCGGAAACAGAATGATTGAGAGGAGATTGACTGGTCAACACGACGAGGAGATGAGAAATCAAACGAAGCAAAATCGGCGAGAATGACTCTCATTGGGTTAGTGCGATGTTCCTCAATGTTTTTTTACAGCTCCAAACAAGAATACTACTGGAAGAGTAGGATAGTTTTTCACCCCATTCAAGGGAAAGATGAAAATTGACAATTTCGGCAAAACTGACGTAAAGACTCCTTAATGTCCGTCATTGAAACAAAAATCATGCACATGATACGGGATGAAATAAAATATGATTCATTGCAGCAACATCGAATCACGACCTTTATTGACTGCCAGGAATTTCATACGGAATCAAGACGCTCATTGATTATCCCTGAGTGATTTAAAATGCGAAGTGCACTAGCAAAGTGCAAGGAATGAACTATATTATAGCACTCGAAGAGGCCAATTAAGCGAGTTCCAACTTACCAACGCCAGCGGGTCTTTCCCACCGAAAGCTCTCTTTCAAACAATGTTCAAGCTATTCCGCCACGGAGCCACGGAGTTCCACTTTTACGGAGTCACCCGCAATGCACACATGTGCGAATTTCCACAGAGAAAAAAATCATCCGCCTTGACCGGGGTCCCGGTCAAGGCGGATGATTTTTTCTCTGCGGAAATTCGCTCTCTTTCAAACATTGATAGCGTTGATATCCAGTGCGGCCAACAATGAAAATATGTCCAAGGAATCGTTAATGTAATCAGTGAGTCACTTTCACGTTACGAGGAATCAGGCGATCGAAATGTATTTCCCCAGTGCGACCCAATAAGTAGGGCAGATACAGTTGACCGATGCAGTAAAATGGCCGATTACTCCCGACAAGAACGCCGATGCACCGTGAACAATGTCAACGGATCCTTCGAAGTAATATCTTGTAGAGGACATGTGAATATCAGAATGAGATTAAATCTTGTGGAATATTTGGAAATCAGATTGGCAGGCAAGATAAGTCTGCCGATTAAATGCGGGGACGGAAAACAGAATTCATCATACCCACAAAACGTCAAGTTGTCGGTATCCTTGAGGAGCCGAGGACAGTCCTAAGTGGATATATGGTAATTAGGAGGAGTGGAGGACAGTCCTAAGTCCACCTTATGCATGAATAAGATGGAATATCTTCCTCGTCTAATTTCCTGCCAAACAAATATTCGTTAACTAATCTGAGCAGCCGTTAATGACATGTTGATATACATAAATAGGCTGCGTTGCGTAGATATTGAATTGAAATAGGCTGTGTTGAGAAAGTAATTATAAGGTTCCCGTTCACCACCGCCAGCAGAAACTAGTGCACTTAATTTTTAAGAGTTGAAGACAGATGTCGCGTTGGTGGTCTCCCAATTCTATTGGCCTCGTAGTCACGGAATCCCTCGGCACCACGCGCAGACGCAATGAAATCGGGGAAGACGTCCGGCCCGTAGGACGCGTCGCAGAACTTGAGGAGCAGATAACTGAATGCGAGGCCGGTGCGGTCGCGGAAGTTAGCACGACCTTCGAGCGAAATATTCCACCGAAATCGCGAAAGGGAAGCGATCGAGGAAAACGATGGCAAATCGAACGAGAGGCGGGATCGAATCGAAAGCGCAGGACAGGGAAATGGGGGGACACGCAAATTTCGGTGGGAGGGAATGACTCAGCTGCTTCCGTGATATTCGACAGCGCGTTTCTCTCGCGCGCACTGCTCGACTCGAGCGTGGAGAAACCACATTGCACCGGATCACGCTCCGACATTTGTCATTCTCACTTTTTTTTCTCTCAGCGAAGCGATGGGGGGGGGTGAGGGGAGGGTGGGAGGAGGAGAGGAGAAAGGGGAGGGAGGGGTTCCCCACGCGGGGTCTTTGACCGCTTATCGCGCGCCTTTTGTTTTCCCCTCTCGCTCCGGCCCACACTTAAAAAGACGTCTCCACCATTTCCTCGGCGCCCCTCCCCCAAACTCCCCTTCCTATCCCGCGGCACCCTTTCCTCACACAACCCCCTCCCTTCCCCTTCTCCAACCAACCCCTGCCAACACCCCTTCCGCTTTCGTAGAATAGAAAACACCAACACTATTATTACGGAGCAAAGTGGTCTAGGAATGATCAAAGCCACACCTCGCCACACTTATTCGTCAGCGGTCGTCAATCCTTTGGTTTGGTTGGTGTGCTAAACCTTTTCCTCCAATTCATTCTCTCGCCAGCTGATCGCTTAATCACTTGTTACATGTATCTTATATTCAACACCGCTGAAAATTTGCTTCGTGTATTCACGCATTCGAGGTCTCCTTCCCTAATTAAACATGCTTCTCAATAATTACTCCTCTTTAATTGTGCTTTCTACGTAGAGCCTGCTTCGTTGTTGCGTACGATATGCTAGTCCTTCTTACTTTGCGAAGATTTTGACGACCATCTATTCTTTCCAACCCTTCGCAGAACTGTCTTCATCAGTGATTCCCTCCGGTCATATAATATACCTCATTTTCCGATAACACCAATTTCACTCCTTTACATTTCCTGTGGTTTGTCCTTTCAATTCAAAAGATGCTTGTGACACTTTGGAAAAAATTGGATTGTACTCGCTCAACTGTGATTCTGCGGGGATGCAGCTCTCATACGTCGGCCAGGGTGGCATGAAATTCAATTCTAGCTGAGAATTCATTAAGTTTTTCAAGTTGTCACTATAAATCTGTTTTTGGTACACACCCACTAGAATGGAAGCACTCATGTAATATTAATCCCTCTGTTTTGTATTTTTGTGAATACGTGGCAAGGTGGATATTTAGGAAAAATACTGAAATTGTTTAGGCTTGTAAAATGTTCAGCCATAGGGTGAGTTTTAAAAGACTTCGTCGCGAAAAAACTGTCCTTCCTTCCTACAATCCCCATTCCTCAATCTTTTAATCTCTGTCGCTGTTTGTCACACAGGTCCACGCGGCATAACCGATCTCCCTCCCCTCCAAAAGATGCCTCCCTCCCCCAATCCACATTCAACCCTTCCCCCTCTCCACTTCCCTACTTGTATGCATAAAGCCACTCGACCTCTCTCGATGCAGGATATTGAAGCATCGAAACCGGGCAGGTACATATATTAAAAGAGTGTGAAATATTACTTATTGATTCAGTCTTCAACTTCCGTTTGCTCTGCAGCCGTCATTGTATACAAACTTCTCGGCCACATTTTAGAACGCACTCCACGCAATTGTCCTAATGAGGGTCTCCCGCACTCTCGAGGTGGTGGAGTGGCGAGGGCCAGCAACAGCCTCCCTCCCTCCCTCCCTTCCTCTCTCCGCCCACTCATCACCCTCGTCCACTCCCTCCACCCCCCAAACAGCAACCGCTGACGAATGGCCGCTCACACCGGCTGGCCAAAGCTTCACTCGCCGCCAAAACATCGACCCGAGGTGGTCTCCTGGGAGCGTGGGGAGGAGGGGGGGAGAGGGGCGGGGAAGGGAGGGGCGACGGAAGTCAAGGTGGGAAGTAATGTGTGGGAAACGAGTGGTGCACTCCTCTTGTCGTCCTCTTGGGTCGGTCTCGGGACGACCGCGTCCACTCGCCATTCGGACTCGACTCGCTTCCGTGGCTAGCCCTTCCGACGCACAATACGCATCGCCGCTAAGTCTCCCGTTCGCGCGCAGAGTGGCGACGTTTGATCGCCAGGCATCGCATTGGGAGGAGCAAAGCATTGATGAATCATCGTGAGTGCCCTGAAAATCACCGGCGGTGAACGGCGAGTGGTGAATCTGGACCAAACATACTCTTCACTGTTTATCACGAAAAATCGATGGGGTCAGTGGGTGCATATGTGGATAGGGCTATTAGAATTCCGAAAAAAAATTAACAGACACTTTTAAAAGCACAGAAATTTCCGGATAATTACGCACGCATTCGAAATCAATTACGACTGATTTAAAAAAAATGTTGTCGAGATTATAAGAGAATAGTTACTGTACGATAAAACCGAGATAAAAATTACTCATACGCGATAAAGATTTCCGTGTTTCACTCCGGAATGGCTATGGAAAATTGAATGAATTTTTAACTAAACACGATATGGACATTACAAAAATATGAAACAGAAAACGCTCCTGTAATTAATGGGTCACCGAAATCATCAACAAGATTCTTCGGCTCCATAAAGTCATTTTTTTTACTTTAAAGGCCGTCACCTGTCTCTTAATTAACATGCGTAGTTTGATGAAGCACAGAGGTAAATAAAAAATATCATCCCATGGAGACTGATTTTAAGATAAAATTAATTAAGACTAATTATGCTGTTAAAGCGTGGTATTTTTGCGATCATAAATGTGCCATAAAGGAAAAATCGATAACTATCTTAGAGCTTAAACAGTTACGTAAAGCAAAAGAGTAAGATATTTTTCAATTTTCAAGGTTCAAATGTTACGATGAATCTATCCCAGCGTGAAGACCATTCTCCGCGAATGGGGGGGCGTGGTGGGGGGAGGGAGGGAGACGGGGTCTTCCGCGTTTCCCCAGCGACGCGAATCTCTAAGTAAGAGTGAAGAGTGACGCGTGCATCATCACATCCCTCCTCCTCGGCGACCGGTCGACGACCGATAGCGCGATTAATGAGCAGAAAAAGAGAGCGTGCGCGCCTTATCCGTGGAATCTCTCTCTCGTCAGTGTCTTCGGTGAGTGTGTGTGTCAAAGTCGGGGAGCAGTCCAGTTGAGTGGAAATGAGAATGGCGAACGGCGAATCACTGCGATTTCAGTGAGCAATCAGTTAAGTCTCTTCAATATAGCCGAGACTTCTCGGGATTCAACTCTGATATCGAAGACTCGGAATGGACCGAAAATCGTAACGACGACACGAAGTGAATGGAAACAGAAGGATTGTGATTGGACACATTTTCCAAGCGTAGAATGGTAGGAGTGCAGATTTCGCATTGGAAAGAGACTTGCGGGGACGCGTCCGAAGAGAAAAAGACAATAATGCTCATGGACGCCAAGGCAACCGAGCTGTATTTCACAGGATGAGACCGATCTCCAAATGTCCTCACACTCGAGCGACCAATGCGGTGTCTCCATATTATTTCCTGACACTAAATGATGCTTCGGACGCGATAACGTGTTGGAATTTCATTCGCGCGTCACTTCCTTCATTTACGAGTGCTTACAGATAGCTTTCAATATGGTCTCCCTGGGGGGGAATTTTGTATTTCCACCTTCTTTAGTTACTCTTCTCGGAATGGTGAGGGAAAGTCGTTTCGCACACTAAATGGTTTCTTGAACGGCTAATGAATTGTCACGCCATATTACGTATATACGGGATCACCATGTATTTTCTGCTATTATTGAACCATAAAATAGCAGTTTAATAAAACATATACACTTTTCAACATGAAAGTGCCATCGTGTTTAAGGTTATGAGAGGTGTACGTAAGCTACACGAGGTATTACAGTCTTATAAACGAACAACAGTTTCTAGCGACGGAAGGAAAACAAAAGTACTTCGGGATGAATTTCATCAGTGTATATTGGGATACTATAATGATCTCATCATTTACCTAAATTCTTGCTACAGTGCTGAATATTCAAGGGTCAATGGTCAAATCAATTGTCGGCGCAATGACAATTTGAAGGACCAATTGCAGTCGCTGACTTCCAGGCGAACAAAGGGACACCGGAGTATTTATGATAATTTACGATTTCTTTGCAAGTTTCTTTCCAAAAGATAGAGCCTGAGTAGACATATTATGTGTAAGTAATAATTGAGTTTGTTTACAAATAAGACCCTCAGAAGATGTAAAAAGAATATTTTTCAGCAAAAAAGGACTAACTGGCAATATACGAGGAAGTTAGTGGAGGCCATGATAAAAATTAGGGACACAATATAATTTTTTCTCCCAAACTCTTCGGTGGTCCTCCACAATTGGCCGATTGGCTTAGCGTCTTTGACTTTGCATTATGTCAATTTGTGTGCCCGGTTTCAAGTTCATTTATGGACATACTCTTGTGCTTATTTTCTAAATCTTATAATTTCTCTTAACTCTTTCTTAAAAGTATATTCATTGCCATTTCCAGCGAGTCTCATCCAAAATAAAAAAATATATATAAATGCACCACGAAGAAAGACAAAATAATGCAGTTAATGGATCGATAGGCAGTGATGTCACCGGTTGCACAGCTTCCACACATACGAGCGAATCGCTTGAGATTTACGTTTGCACCACTCAGTCTGTATCGCAGTTATTGCCTCGCGAGTCCCCAGTTCGGGATACATGGGAATGCCCTCTTTTTATGGAAGCAGCTCCCTCTCTCCACCCTTCGGGATGAGAATATTCGAGCAACGGCTATTGGGAGAACGCTTCCTGTCCACCGCTGTTTGAGGCCGCAACCTTTAATGCCAAATAAAATCCATTTAATAATCAAATAAAATCTGGCCGAGGACGAGAATTTTATTGTTTCTCATTAGGCAGGTAATCACTTGGGTTAGCAGGTAGTTAGATGGAAATTTTCATCATCTCGAAATTGCGATGAAAGCATTCAAACTTTAACTGACCTCACATCATGCAATTCACCAAACGGTTAGAAACAAAACACTGCGAGATTAATTAGTAATTTTTATAATCACGTTTAAAAGAGACACTAGACGAAAGAATTCTTGAGCCAAAGGGACGGAACACACGGAGTGGAGGTGGTGGATCATCCGCTATCGGCGATCCAACGCGGGTGCGAGGGATGGGAGGGGAGGGCTGACGGATGGGTGGGAAAATATTTCAAGTGTTCGGCACACACACATCACCCTCTAAGAAATTCCGCGCAGAGAAAGATGGCAGTGGGAGGAGGGTGGGAACGTGGTGGAAGCTGGGGAGGAAGGGAACATAAACAATTCGCGGTGATTGATTGCTTCGTTTTGAGGCAATCACTAGAGTGGTGGGCGAGATCGAATATGACGTCATCGGACATTGATGGAAAGTGGTGTGGGTGGGGGGGATGTGCGGAGGGGGGAGGAGAGGGTGGGTCTGAAAAAGAAGGGGTTGAGTTAATCTCTCTGAACTTTGAGGGGAGGTTTGCGAAGGGAAGAAGAGGGGTTGGACGAATCGGTAGACGGGAGGAGTGAAGGGAAGACAAAGATGACTACGCACACTCATCGTTCGCGCTCTTTACTCTTCCGAGGTCATTATCTCTCATGTAACTCATCGCGCACTGTAATCTTTTGATGGCTAAAATACTCTCGCGCTATTACTTTTCACAGTTCAGATCCTGAGGGCGACGCAACCGCCACGGATGAACGCGCTTCTTCGCTGGAGATCTGAGTTCGATGAGTTCCACGAGTGGCGTCAAGCGGTGGGACGCCCGCTCGATCGTCAGCTGTTGAGTTCGTCCCCCTCAGACGTCTATTTGTGACGGACGCCCGTTCATGAACACCGACGTGACGATTCTGTGATTTCGCCAGATCAGACATTTTCACGAATGGACCCGGGTAACGTGTGCCCAGGCAATGTCGCTATCATCTGTTAAATGCATAAGTTTCCCTGAAGTGTCCAAGTATTATATCCAATAAAATCTACGCCACCAGAGCTCGACTCCTGTCGCAAGCCTACGCTTTGGACTGCTTCGTTACTCTATATGTCCTTCAGTCTTGAGCATCTTGTTACCTTAAAGCCCACAAGAATGGATCCACGAATGGATGGACGCCGTCCTCTCTTCGCATTCCCTCTTCCCGACGTCCCGACTCGACGCAGCCGTCGCGTCGCCTCTCACCGGCGGCCGCGTGAGGCACAAGAACATCGGGACATAAGCTATGGCCCAACCATGGTTCAAAATCCGGTTCTCTTGTCTCCCTTGCGATTAATTCTTCACTGTTTTTTATATGTCCATACATTTACGAGCAGCGGTCAAGTGCTATGATCGAGATAAATGGAACATCGCGCACTCGTGTCCCCGGAGCGCTTACGTACACAAAGCAGAAGTCACTTGTTTATAACTGAAAAATCTCAATTTATCGCATATTACTAAGTACCAAATCTGATTCGAGAGTAATAAAAATTCACATGTTTCATTCTCTTAACTTCTCCCTAAACACTATTGTAATTCTTTTCCGGAGACATAGGTCAAATGAATAATGGTATTACTCTTCAGCTGACATATCGCTTTTCGCTGACCTAAGATAGGGCTCAGAGTTTCTTTTTATCAGATGGTGATCATTTGGTTGCAACTATGTTAATATATTTAAAATAAAATTCAAAAGGTACTCAATGCCCAATGCAATCCAGGAGAACACGCAAAACGTCGGCCAAAGAAAAAATAATATTACCTTTGACTCAGTGGACCGACATCTCCAGAAAAAATGCATAAATAAAAATGAAAAAAAGACACTAACATCACAAAGAACACCACATAACTTTTGTATACAGAACGTAAGTATCACTGTTTACACAGCTTTACATTGCGCCCGCATCGATTCTACTTATTTCTCAAAAATGAAACTATTCGATCATTCACAGCGAAAATACCTGGATTGTCGAAGCGTGAATGTGTCGCAAGAGATAATTATGAATAATTAAAAATTTCGAAACATTAATTTTAGTCCTGAAAATGTTTGGGTGTTGAATAATTAACTCAATTTCATGATATTTATTTTTTCATGGACGACGCATTTCGTGCGCACAGTTATTTCACTGTTGAGTCTCTTTTAACCACTACTCAGGAGATTGGCAAAAGATTCTCATCATTTTCATTTTATTCCCCAGCTCCCAACTAACTTGTGATATTTTTCATTTTCCACCCTCGTTTGCATGTCACTTCCACTCACTCTTGATCTGCACATCCGATTTTGTAGCGAAAATAACAGCCTTTACTCACCTCCTCCCCTCTTAACTATCGAGCGAAAGTTCAAATTATTACGCCGAACGCGATAAGAAGCCAGTCTTGACCAACTCGCCGGTGTGTCATCCACATGGTTGCACGCTCTCATCCTCCCTTTAGTTCGAATATTTTGGTTTGCCGGAGGATATAAAATTTTTAGAATAGGCCGCACAATGTAACCCGAGTGGATAGAGCATCAATTAACCAAAAATCAAGATAAAAATAACGTCCGTTCCTCCGGATCTCCAACCAAAGATTAAAATTTTATGGACGGCCAAAGTAAACCTGATGGGAAATTTGAATTAATACCCTGGCTTATAAATATAAAATCTGCCCGGCTCTTTCCTCGCTCCCATCCTCCCCCACAGTCCGCCGCTCTTTTCAGGGTGTTAATTATTCCCAAACCCTGCCCTCACACACACCCCCTCCCCTATGCACGCACACTTGGCGAACCCCATTTCACTCCCCTTCCCCCACCCTCTCAACCCCCCACCTGGAGTAACTCGCACGGAACGAACTTCCCAGAGCAGAAGAGGAGAGGCGATCCAAAAATATCGACGCCGGCGCGGACAGAGAGAGAGATACAGAGCGAGATGGAGCGGAGGAACGTGGAATATCGCGAAAGATGGCCGATAGAAAAACACAGGGATGGGAGAGGGGATGGGAAGAGGAACGGTACCCATACGGACTAACTCGTTAGTTCGCGGAAAGAAGATCGCGTTAGCGGGATTTTACACCGGGGCACTCCTGCTGAAGAAAGTAGCTTTCCGCAGATACTCTTCGTCTTTCGACGTAGAGTGAGGGGTAAGCAAAGTAGAGAGAATCAAAAGTGCACAGAGGAAATTAAATGCAAGAGACGCGGCCCACACACTGAAGATGCTAATGCGTGCAATCATCGTACTCTCCTGCTGAAAAGAGGTGCCGGGTGGCACTCTTCATTATACTCATAGAGAGGACATCTACTGTTTCGCTCGATGTATTTATTCATTTCTACACTTATTGGCGTCTAATATTATAATTTCTATCATGATTATGATTTAAATCTGGATAAAAAACTATAAACTATAAATACTTTATACAAATCCATTGTCCGAATAATATGCACCTCTTATAGATATGACACCAGATTCAACGCCAATATTTTCAAAGAGGATTCACGTTAAATAGCCGTTGCAATAACAAACTGAAAAACACATGAATTCTACTCCAATCATTTCGAACGAGCGTCCAAAAAAGTTCCGAGAGTCAATGATATACGCGCCAAACGTACAACATATCGGTTACTCGGGAGTCATCGATGAATACAAAATCATTCTTCCACCATGTTGATACTCCACAGTCAGGGGCGATCCCAGGAATTCATTTTTCGGGGGGGGGGGGGGGGGGGGGGAGCAATTATCATTATCATCAAATTATGACAATTTTTAGTCATCCTAAAAAATTGTAAAACTGTTGCATCATTATGTCTATATAACAATGAGCATAATAATAACTAATATACTTTTCAGATCAGTGATCGGAGTGTTTAATGTTGTATTCGATAACTACGTCTAATTGTTAAAATTGTTTTGTAAACCCCAAAATTTTCGGGGGGATGTGTCCCCCCCCCCGCCCCCCCCCCCCCGGAATCGCCCCTGTCCGCAGTTAATGAGTGTGAGGTCCCCTTGCTTATGGCGATGAAAGTCATTTCCGGTTCAGCCATGCGGATTGAAAAAAAATAACTGTCCCAACGGGCAGCCGATTCAACGAAGGATTTAAGAAAATGCGACCATAATTTGAAAAGACGAAGTGGAGACTTCGCATTTGTCCTCCGGCGCTCGTCACTCGCCAGCATTTTGCTTAAAGCCAACCTTATCGTGTTATTCGTGGAGTTATAGATTTGCTCGCATGATGGAGGATGCATGGCACCGTACAGAATTTATGCCATCATTCTTCTGCTACTAAATTACTAAAAGGAGCTCTTGAAAGGGAATAAGAAAAGTGGGAAAATATGCATTGATTTATCGCCGTTTCCAGCGTAACCAGTGAGTTTATTGACCAGACGCTTGGTTTTGTGCGTTTATGAATTTTACTGCGGTTTTGATTGTTTTTTCGTGCTAGTCATGAACTTGTTTCTAGATATTTGAATGCCAATGTGAATCAGTATTTGATGCAATGCTAAAAGTTTAAAAAAGAACTGAAGCGTCGACGGCAAAGATTATTTGGTTGAAAATAAGAAAAAACCTGGATAATACGGCAACAGGAAAATTCTATAAGAGTATGTTTTCTCGAATCGGCGTAGCGCCTTCATATTTGGTAGAAACTATCGTAATAATATGAAATGTGTCATTTTGCGCTCCGAAAAAATCTGTGCGTACGTAATCGAATAATAATAAAAAAACGTCATTTGTCATAAGGCTCTGTGTAGCATTGGATTGCCAAAAACCAAATCGGTTTTGAGCCATTTTTTCTTTTTGCTAATCTATAGACATCACAAATAATACTGCGTGCGTAAATGTCCCTTGCAAATCTGTTCATTGCCATAACCCACCCCAGCCACTTTGAGACAGCAGCCCCGTGGGGATGCATCTTAAGTATATTAACTAGAACTTAACAGCAAAATACAAATAAGAAAGTCATAAGGTGGAATAAAAGCGATAGTGTATAGGAGGAGGCGAGATCCCATGAAAGATTTCAAAGGAGCGATTCTGCATAAACTTGCGAGGGGCGGAAGTAGTGCAAGTGTGAGGTGTTTTGGGGTGGGGTGGGGAGGCAGGGGGTGGGGAGGCGGAGGAGGACGGTGGTGGAGGGATGTAGAGAGAGGGGCGGGGGGTGGGGGGGGGGAGAGGGAGTGGAGCTGGGCAAGTCGGCAGCGAAAGCAGGACGAGGAGAATCGAAGTGAAAAGGGAAGGAAATTGAGAGAAATGGGGAAGTGCGAGAGGGAGAGGGAATAATTCTACTTGGATTATAAGTGGTTGGTTTGGCGGTCGGGAAGCGGCGAGAATTATCTGGAGGTGGGAAATGAGACAAGGCTGAAGAGATTTCGAATGGAAGGACATACTATGAGAATGAACGTAGAATGAAACTCAAAATTAGGACAAAAGGAACTTATTAAGGAAGGGTTTTCGTCGGAGAGATCCACCGTCATTCAGAAATCAGTGAAGGAGTTTGTTCGCCCGAGACTTAAAATTATACACCCGAGAACAGATCTGAGTGATGTGCTTAAAAGACGCAGCCTACATGTTTTTACAGTTCAACAACTTTCGAAAACTTTTGGTTCCAGGCGAATGACCGCTCCGAGGAAATAACATGCTCTTAGTCCAGACTACTTTAAAAACAATTGGCACCCTCGATTTATTCACTGCAAAACTTTTATGAAATTATAAGGCTGATGTAGCACCTAACATTTAAAAAAGTAAGTATACCAACTAACAAGCTGGAACATAGAGATTTCGACATAAATGAAATAAACAAGGACTGATTTTAGCCGTTTGTTAGGTGATCAATTCCACAACCAATCTCTTGATAGAAATCAGGAAGAAAATCGTAAGAAGAAAAATGCTAGAGATCGGAGCCTTAAGATACAATCATCACCTATGATTTGTATCATCTAATGTAAACAAAACTTTATCCCGTGATAGCAACACGGAGTTCAACACAATTAGGGATTACTCCGCGATTATTCAACCCAATCAGGGATTATTACTAAGGAGTCGTCCGCGAACGGACTCGACAATGACCTCAGCTGAGCCGGGAATGAAGTTCAAGGGATAGGAATAATTCGTAACTCGGGAGAGGATGATGAAGGCGGCGCCCGACGAGAAGACAATTCAAAAGTTGATTAAGGCAACCCCGACCTTTCTTTCGCCTTCTGTTCGACTGGGAGCAAACGATTTTCTGGCCGTCCACTTCGTCGGCCTCAAACTCAAGCCTGCACACAAACGACCAAAAAAATCCAAGCCTCTCTTTCCTTCGGGAGAGAAATGTATGCATTTCAAGGAGGTATGGCAGGACGTCGAGGAGCGGTATGGAGCGAGACCACGAGGGAAAGAGGGTAAAGATCTTGGGTTCTTTCGAAATCCTTTGAGCAGTCTGCGATCGAATACATCCCTTCAAAATTACTCCTTAATTGCTCCCTTATTCGAGCCAAAATAAAAGTTGAGGGGTCCGGGGGAGAGTTGGGGAAGGGCAAATGGTGAAAAATTGGAGGAGGAGCTGGGGTTGGAAGAGGGAAGCTATAAATTTATTAAAAAAAAAGAAAAAAAAAACAAATCATTATAAACTCCTTCCCACTAAAGGGTAAGAGAGGTTTTGGGGAGGGAAGGCAATGCTGTGGTTGGGTTGTGCGCTTGGGGAGGGAGGGAGGGAGGGACTGAGGAGGAGAGAGAAATAGGTAGGGATGAGGAGAGAGAAATAGATGAGGGCGGATGGGTGTCGTTCGGATAGGTGCGGGAGGGAGAAGGGGAGCGGAGGAATGGCAGGGGGTGAGAAAAACAAGGGCCAGGAAGGGGAAGGGATAAAAGGGGTTGAAGAATGGGAAACAATTGGTACTGGAAGGGACAAGACACTGAAGAATATCTCCGCGGATTAATCGACTGCATTGTCTATAGATTTGAATTGAAGACGTGTTGGATTACATTCAGTCACTGTTGTCGGATGATTCTTCTTCATCCCGTATTCATATCCCTTCAGTTTCCCCGTCCAGTCTTACGTTCGCACCGGACTACTCAATCGAAATGACTGTCTATTGACAAGTGCTTCGAAACTTCTCCGATCGAAGAGACGGAGATTCAGCGAGGCAACGGCACTTGAGGGAATGTGTGATACGCGACGGCTCACAAGACATCGAAAGAAAGAAAGAAAGCGAGAGAGCGCAGTCCGAAGAGATTCACTCGCGTCGCTCGAGCCTTGGGCTCTCCGAGGTGGAACTTACTTGGGAACACTTGTGGGTCACGAAGTCAACGCAGCTTACCATTGGTTGCGGGGCGACCTCAGCCATTCGTAAACAAATCCTGCACAGGAGCATCACGAGTAATCATTATGATCGACGATTTACCATACATTGATTATAATCGCTAGTTTCCAATATTTCCGTCACATTGAATATCCGACAAAATACTGGATGTATTTATAAAAATCACAATTTTTACTGAATTGAGACCTATGAGTTATTTTAGAAATCGAAAGTGAAATACTTATGAAAGAAATGCAAAAAAGTAATCACTATGATATAAAATAGTCTAAATAGAAGGCATTTTTGTTAATTTTACGTTTTCTTGAAGAATTGAAAAATTGGAATTGACACTTCCGAATGAAAATATGCAGCAAAAAATTTCCACATTCGAAAAAAAACGCATTCTTAACTTCCGTCATTTAGTGTTCACTCATTTCTTGCTCGAAAAATTGCTCGAAATCTTAAAAATCAAAATGTGACGAGTATTCATGGGCACCCAAAGACAGAGGTTGACGGATAATTAATTGCGGACTGGTTTCAGGAATAATCATACGGCCTGATGGCGATGCCTCGCATCGGTCGCTAAATAATCATCTTTGGAAGTTAATTGGGGCATTTCAGTTTTGAAGAATCATGAAACATTCCATCATGTTTCATCTGATACCAGTGAAGACTAAGCGCGCTTTAGGGAACACGGATGCTTAAGATTATTTGAGAAAGATGTGGGAAGTGCAGGTGACCAATATTAATACTCGCTACAGTTTGCAGACTGCCATAACCCTCGCCCTCCACTGTTGCACTTCCCAGTGAGCTCCAGATGAATAAGGCCGATGAATGACGGGAAGCGCGGCGACAGAATATGGTTAGGCATAAAGAACACGATCGTTCAGTTCAGTCGTGGGGTCGCCTCCGAGAAGGGCCCGCCGAATCCATCTCATGGCCCCCTTCTTGAATATTATAACTATTTCTTTATTATTCTGGAGTGAACGTGCTTCCCCGTTCCCACGAGACCGATGGATATCTTGTTGAAAGGTTCTCCAGGGAGACAGAGAGAGAGAGAGAGAGGGAGGTATAGAGAGACAGAGAGAGAGAGAGAGGGAGGTATAGAGAGAGAGAGAAAGAGAGAGAGAGAGGCTTTCTTTACGAGAGAAGCCAACATACCAAACTTCTCGGCGTACTCGCACCGCGAATACGACTCGATTCAATGAAACGTGCCACGTGGTGGTCGTTGACGGAAAAATTAAATGTGACGTAGGTGGAGGGAAAATAATGCACGAAGACTGGAAAAGGACTGGGAACCACAATTCACGTCCGAGAGAAATAATGAATTCCACCCCACGAAAATCGAGAGGGTGGCGTCCACCGCTGCCCCGGTTACATACAGCACTGGCAAAAACGATCCACTAGTAGAGGGATGGAGAGAAGAATTAATGCTTCCGTTGACGCATTAATAACGGTCGTAACACATGTTTGTGAGACGAAGAAGGTTTTTGCTGTTCCATTTGTATTAGTACAATAAGGCCCAGATGAAACGGGCAAGACGCAGGTTTAATAGCAGCATCTAATACTGAAGTAAACTCAAGTTCTATGTGAGTGTCACATCGCGATCTGATTTGTGTATTAAGTTCCGCGATAAATTTGCAAAAGAAAAGAAGCGCAAAGAACTAGATAAACGCCTGGAGCAGTGAAAATCCCTCACAAGGCCCGTGCGATGAAAATCGCCATTTTCCGAGTAACACGGATGGTGTTCGAGTCAACGATTTGAAATGTAGGCGTATGAGAGTATATGAGCAAAACTGAAAATGACATAAAGGCCTTAGAACCAGTCGGCGTGTATTGTGATAAAATAATATGGAATATAATCAGTTCATTCATTTAGCTTTGAACATACTTCATGACTTCTACCACGCAGAACCCAGTCAATTACGTTTACTTTTGGAGTGCAGTCACCGGCCTGGAATGATCCTCATGTCCACCAGGAGAGCGGTTCCCTTCGATGGAAGAGATGAAAGAAAAGACGAGAGACAAGACTAAGAAACAATATGGTCGAAAAATATTAGCTTCCCGAAGCGTCAACGAGCGGAGAGTCCAGTGATACGAATGTCGGGGAACGGATGAGGGTTGAAGGAAGATGCGAGATGGATAGTGGGAGGTTGGAGGTGGAAGGAAGGAGGGTGGGTGGTGTACACACAGCAGCTGACGACGGAGAGGGCAAATGACAGGAAAAGGGAGCGCGGAAAATACGGAAGTGGGAAACTGACGGGGAGAGAGAGAGAGAGAGGGGGAGGGATATGTAAGGACGGATAGAATGGAGGAGGTCGAGGAGCAGAGGCCAGAGTGGAGCGAGATGGAAAGGGGGACAATGGCACCCTGAAAGGTTAACCAACAGAGGTTTTTCCTCGGGATTCACGCCACTGAATCTCAGAATAAAGACAGCGAGCTGATACTCATGCGAAGACGACATAAACTCACTTCACTCTCCTTATGTTGGGGAATATACCGCTGTCACTACTGCTTACTAAAAACGACGGAAATTTACGAGTCATCTGCTATACGTAAAAGGCTACTTATACGTGCGTGTGATTCATTGGCCTTGCGCATTGATTCCGATGTGCTGCAAGCAAACACCCATTCACGCGTCCTCCACTATATCAGATACAAGGCGCCAGCGTATCCATTTCTCAAAATACACACATCAGAAGGGAAACTGCTCGCTTACGACTCCGCCTATTTCTCATGAATGGAATGTTTTATGCAAATCTTTGACATTCAGAAAGTATTAATATTATGATTTAAAAATTTAAACAAAAACACATTAAAATCTATTTTATGATACACAATATTCATTACATGTGTCTATTTCGCCAATTTTTTAGCCTACTTCTACAAGCTATTCAGCAAGCAATACTGGACCTGCTCTCTCAGAATGAATACCTAATAAGTCTCGCATCTTCATACTGTGCGCCCATGTAGCTGTGGTTCCGCCAAATATATTTCGACCGATGGCTCCAACCAAGATGTTCCAAAGTTCACGATTTCATCCCTCGCACAAATTTTCAGGGACGCAGTCCAGCATCAGCATGAGATCGTTCGTCATTCGGAATGAGCGTCGACGCAACCTTACAAGGACAAGACCGACGAAGGGAATCGATCGGTCCCGGAAACCAGTTGGCCGGAGACTATAAGTGCGTCCTGTAAAGAGTCGTCCGATTCGATTCGTCCCGGAATCGATTTTCCGGAGCGGCATATGGGAAACCGCGAGGGATGGATGGAGAAGGATAAGGGATGGTGGTGGCACGTGGTGGGAGGGGGAGGGCGAAATGTGTGGGAGAGGGAGGGTGGATCCCATTTGGGCACTCCCGCGGGGTTTGTTGAGGAAGGGGAGGAGGGGATGAGGCAAGAGGGAGAGAATGGGAGAGAGGGAGGGACCGGAAGGAGTCGGAAAATCGAGAGAGGAAGCGAGAGGGAGGCAATATGTATCACTCGTGGCGGGGAAATCACGATGTAGTGTAGATTTACACGGAGGAATGTGAGAGAGAGAGAGAGAGAGAGAGAGAGAGAGAGAGAGAGAGAGAGAGAGAGAGAGAGAGAGAGAGAGAGAGAGAGAGAGAGAGAGAGTGAAGCGAGAGAAATTCCGACCCCACGCGGAAAGTAAGCCTCTGAAGAATATCCGCATCTCGCGAGAATCAAACCCGGGCCCGTGGAATGTAAAGTTAGTATTTTGGCCATCACACCAACCTTATCATCTCGAAATGTCTCTCTCAGCAACACCTATCCGTCGGCTAGATTCAGACGAAGGGAGGTGTATAAATTTTCCGGGGGCGGATACATTTATAAACGAATACAGAGAACAAGAGAAGGAGAAATTCTAAGAAAGGAGCGACGATGGTGGGAGAGGCGACAAAGGAAAACAGGCAGAGAAACGAGTCTTATATTCACGAGCTAGAGAGAGAGAGAGCGACGGGCTTAGTCCCCCGCGATAGAAATCAAGTCGAAATGGTAGACCGGAGAGGGCGATTTTTTTTCCCTGGTGTTAAGTCACCGACTGGTATACACTAGAGATGGGACAAAATGAACTGAGCAGTTCAAATGGAACAGTTGCGAGAAATGAACTAATCAGTAAATGAACATCTAACACACACTACCTGTTCCGCGGAGTAATTTTCAAGTTAGAGCCAAGTGCTACATTGAATAAATTAAGCAGCGGAGAGTCGTAAATTCTGTTCACCAAGTTCCTTCGAGTACGATCAGACGGTGAGACTAGAGGCGCGCCATTTAAGGTAGGGGGTGCTGGAGCCACAATCCACCCAACCATTAGATAACGCCCCTCGCGGAGGGCGGGGCCTACATTCGTCCACGAGCTCCAAGAAAGAAGCTGAACAGCATGCCCAGTAGAGTTCAGCTACAGAAAATTGCTCAGGAAGAACAGCTTGCTCAATGGAGTTCAGCTAGGGTACACGGTTCACAAAGAACCGCATGCTCAATAGAGTTCAGTTACGGCTCGCTGTTTAGATAGAACAGCATGTTCGATAGAGTTCAGTTACGATGCAATGCTCAGAAAGAGGTGGTGAAAATAATGTTCAATGGAGTTCAACTGCAGAGCTTCTCGTGAACGTGTACAGCAGGGCGTTCAGCTAAGGTAGCGTTCGGAAAAACTTGAATAGGTATTAGAGCTCGATGCAATTTCGATCGGAAATTATCCATGCACACTTCGCATCCAATACGCTGGGTGGGTTACGATTCCAAGGAAAATAAAAATGCAACGCTATTTTATTGACATTCATTTCTGTGGACACGTAACGCTCATGTAAGTGAAAATTGTAGCTCTACATGAGAAATTCATTCTTAAGTTTAGGGTCGAATATTTAGTGAGACAGCGGAACCGCGGAACTAAATTATTCCGTACTACAGGCGTTTTAAACATTCTAATGCTTTATCCATTCATCGAATGCATCGTCCAACCTGGACAACAAATAGCGGAAAGCCATTCATCCCAGTGTACTTCGCTAAATGAAGCTATCAACGCAATAATGCTCCCGCACATAAATACAAAAGTTTGCTTTACGGCATTGATGATAGAACTCGAAACCAAGAGATTGAGTATTCATACTCGGAGTGATCCATGCCTGGAGTTTGCAGCACGAAAGTTGGAGCATATGTATTTTCTCACTTTTAATAGCCCTAACAACCGCTCCGTATTTCATATTGACGTTTCAGTGGAGCAAAAACCGCCGCAAGTGCCATTTCTACTCATTATCATCTATTGATTAGCGATAATTGGCAGTTTTCATATTTTTCTCACTTTTTACGTCATTAATTTTTAAACCGATGATTTTTACGTTGCTTGGAGTCATTATTTCCAATCACTTTCTACGGTGAAATTCAAATATCTAATTAAATGACAGGTTGATAAAGAATACATGTATTGTAGAAGGAATTGGAGATGCTGTTCATCAAATACTATTTTTCATTACAATTATGTTATAAGCATTTTTATTTAATTATGGTTACTAAAATTTGCATACTATGGGTGTTCATATGCTATCATCATATGCTATCCTGATAACTACAACTTCATAAACCCGGCCCCACCCCACATTTAGAATGCATTGACTGTTCTTTTGGATATGTTCTTTTGAACTGCTTTGATCCCTGAACTGCATCAAAATGAGCTGTTCACCAAAAAGAACAGTGTGGCACATCTCTAGTACACACACGAGTCAGTGACGACTCCGGATCGCCTTACACCCACTCAGGATTACCAGACTGAGGGACCCTAGAACTAAAAATGCGACCAAATTTCAACGATTTGTACCTGTTGTAGTTTGGACGATATAACGAACAGACTGGACGACAGTAATTTTTAGATTGAAATCGTAGGGGCTGACATAATGTTGCGATGATTATAACAGAGAATGAAGTGATCGGTTGACCGGGGAGGTTTGTGTTATCAAGGGGTAAACAGTGTGCTGCTGTTACTATGAGTATCTTATGTGAACAACTGGAACCATTCTCCTTAGTGAACGTCAAACGAGAGGAGAGTTATCCGGGATTCGCACACGTTGAAGAGTAACCTGCGATAGAAATTCGGCAGAGATGGGCCGCATAGTTGTCATTCGGTTCTTGGGAATGAGAACAGGAAATAATAAATGCTAATAGATTTTATCCCTCCAGTTTTCCACTCAAAGCTCTAAAGAAGCTGTGTTGTGAAGTACGAAAGAGGCAAAGCTGAGGGTGGGAATACAAAATGCTGCCATTTTGGGCGGATAGAACGCTTCTTCATTGTGACTCAAGACTCATCCCGTCTCCCGTGCGACCTTGAGCACGAACAACAGGCCTTTTGAAGCCTTCACCTTCTCACGAATTCCGACAGAGGATCGGCAACCACGTCCTCAAAAGAGCGATCCGATCCTTGTCACGCAAATAAGCGCCGAGGATAAACTATACGAAAGCGGAAGAAAAGCAGGAAACATTTGGGGCTGGCTAATCAATTAGTGGAAGGATGTTTCTCTTCCTTGTCCGCTCTCGATCTTCAGTGTCCAATATCCCGCGAAGACATCGAATCTAGAAGTCGCGGAACGGAAAGGCGACTGGAATAGACAAGACGTCTTTTCATCGCTGGAGGCGGAATCTCCCGTCAACAGATTGAGAGGGGAGGTGGGAGTGGGGTGGAGGGAGGGGGTGAGGGGGAGGAGTAGGAGGGGAAGCAAGCGACAGACAAAGGAGGCGGATATTGACGGAAGCGATGGTTGAGGAGTTGAGAGAGCGTTCGTTGCCTTCTAAATGACGGCCGTAGGAGGGAGGCGAGCGAAAAGGAGGAAAACAGTCGAATGGGTACTATATCTTCGGCAATAATTTATTTAATGATGCCGTGAGAAGCTGAGAGGTGCAATACTGATGTTTGCGCTCACTTTGACAAGTTCGTCATCAAGAGATAAATAGATGACTTCACGGCCCTACAGTCGCAAATGGTTCGAGCTTAAGGGACATTCGCGGTCATAACTCTCAAGTCCACTCTGACCACATAATCATGACTATGTTCTACACTCACCTGAAATTTACCTCAACCTGTACATTAGGGCGAATCTTATTTTGTTATCGCATTTTCGATTTCGTCCCCTCAAATTACACTATGGGGTGCAGAAAGGATATCCGAAAAAAATAAGCCCCAATGAGTTGATATTTATGTAGAGGTCGTTCAAAAGACATGAAAACAAATATGCTCAAATTTCCCTAATGGAGGAGAAAAACATACTTCCAAGGGCTAACTTGCCAAGTTACAGTCCCTGAAGTCCGCAACACAATACTCGATACGCATTGAATAAGTAACGTTGAACAAGACGTCTAGGACGCTTAAAAGGCTTCCAGGACGTTCGAAGACGGCCATTCAAGGGTAGTTGTTCAATTGTTCATGGATGGAAATGAACGGTCTCTCACAATGTTATTAGAAGCTGGAATTCACTTTGGGGGGCGATTTTCAAATTAAAAAAGTGACTAACAGAATAGTGATGATCTTAATCTTAATGATAAGAACAGATCTTAATGAATAGGAGTTTATGCTAGCTTGGTATGCAAGGGATTTCTTACTATTTGACTATTATGAGCTGAGTCCAGCATTGGATCACAAAATGAACACTGAGAACATTGAGAATATAGCTCGAATAGCCTATTGCGCTGGTGTGGAAGCGCTAGACATGGGTATCATGAGGCTCAGAGAAGAATGTGTCGATGGGTTTGGGCTGAAGAGTGCATACCTGCCGCAGTTCCGCAGTCATCTGATCCCTCCAAATGCCCTTCATATCCCTTGGCTCCCCTCGCGCCTTCTCGATCTGGAGTCGGTGGAGTAATTTGCCTCGGGTCATACTGACAATGAAATTCCATTTCAAAGGAAAGAGACGAATCAACGAGTTGCTATTGAAAAACGCAGTAATACGATCAATGTCGAATATTGAATTCCACGATTTGATCAGAGGAATCCCAAGGCAAAGAAGAGTGCAATGCGCACAGAAGGACTGATAATTCGGATGACTTTTACGATGTGAACACAGTGCAAAAGGCCAATGACAATTTATAACGTCGGTGAGAAAGTCACAGAGGGGGAAAGACGGAGGCACCTGAGGCCCTGCCTATTAGAGAGAGAGTACACATCCGTGAACAATATAACCTGCAGACATCTCAGAGTCGTCTCCAAATAGGTTTAAAAAAGAAAAATAAACACACAAAGTTTGATGATGGCCCTCGGCATCGAAGAGATGGAACCAATAAATGGACAAAGCCAACAAATTTGGAATGTGGAGAAGAATGATGCTATTCCAATCTCACGAAACACACGCTCGAACACACTGAGATTACAGAAAACACAATTCAAAATGAACGGGAAGACGACGCATCCAAAGGCAGTCGGAGTCGTTGAAAAGGCAGTCATTGGTGCGTCGGAGATGGAAGCCGTGGCGACAGCAAGCAGCAGTGAATCCACCTTAAAAATCTCTTTGTCCTCAAATGGACTCTCTTTGGAAATTTTCGCCGTCAAAGTTCGATAACCCCTCAAAGGAAACAACCCTATTGGCGCAGGAAGGGACGACAATCGATGCATTTGACTTCGATTTAAAATGCTAACGAGGGACGTTGATAGAAAAAAACAACAAAAATGTCCCCCTCTTCTCTCTCTCTCGGATAGGTCAAGGAAATGAATGTATTATTTATTTTTCATAATTGCGTCATTTATTCGGCGAAAGTGCAAAAGGGGCGGGGAAGAGTGGAGGGGGAAGGGGACTCTTGTTGTTCTTTTTTTTTTTAAATATTGCTTCGCCGCCGCACGGTGGAGCACTTCCGCGTTCGGAGGGCGAGCGAGCGTTTTATTTTTTTTTTTAATTCTTATTTCCTTCACTCTCTCGAAATATACGTTCTCGGGGTTTAAAGGTGAGAGAGGGCGGGACTTGGAAGGTGAGTTGGGGCGATCAGGAAGTTCCGCGGGGTGGAGGATGAGATACGATCGCGAATAGTGGTGATAAGGGGAACAGAAGTGGAGCAACCAGAAAACACTGGCTGGATTCATGCGACGTCCTTAGCAAGCATTAGAAATGAAAAAAGCATAGTTCTACCCGTCCATCGATCAGAAAAGGGAAGGATCAAAGTTTAAGAGTGCTAGTCGTGTTCACAGAGAGAGAGGTCAACTAGAGAGACTACAAAAATTTATTTCAATACTTCCAGGCTAGATTAAGTTGAGTTACGGCGTACCAAAAGCCCTTGATACTTGGTCAATACATTTTGATTTAAAACTCTCTCTTCTAGATACATTAGTGTACAGGATGATGTCACAGTCAGCAAAATGGAATGTATATTTTTTAATGAAGCTTTCAGGAATTTACTGAGTGAAAAGGGTGTTTTTTGTCTGCTAACAAGGAAGCGTGAACTTGAAAGCTGAAGACTTTATTTCTATAATTCCATTCATTAAAACAATTACATTACCGTGACAAGAAAATTGAGTTGTCATTATGAATTATCCTGTTCACCCGAGGACATAATCCAGTCAGCGACGATAAATTGCGGTTATGTGTATCAGCGAGTGTTGAGTAACTCTCTCAAGACAGCGTTAAGCTTGACAAAGTGGGCGTATGTGCCGAAAATCACAATAATTTTTTTTTATTTATCATCGACGGATGATCTGAGGGTGCAAGTATTTCTTTACAGGAAAAGAAGCTTGTAAACAGTGATCTTTCAAAAATTGCAAGTCGCGGAGGGGAAGCGAACACTCAACGAAGTCTGCTCGAAAACCGACGGCGTAGTTCTCTCAGCGAGCAGAGCTCGTCAAAGCACGCGACAACAATCGTGTTCACCTTTTGAATGTACTCGAAATTGCAACCCCCCACCCCATTTTGCCACCCCCCATCCCAATCCCTTTCCCTCTCGTTGCTCTGCGCGAATAGCTAAGCGCCGGCCTCCCTCCCGCACGCCCTCTCGACAATGTAGGTAAGGGGAGAGGGAAGTCAGGAAACAAAGGCGGGATGAGATGCGAACATTTAGCGGGGCAGGCCGAGATGGAGACCAGGTTTACAGTGGCAAACAGATGAGGGGGTGGAGAATGATAATGGGGAGAGAGTGAAGTGAAGGAGGAGACAAAAGAGAAACGGATGAACACAATCCCAGGACGGTGAGGATGAAGTGAACTCGACTTCCCTTTGCGGAGAGACGTTCGCGGGAAAGCGACCGCACGCCGACCCGAGGACCGAAACGGCGACGCCCACGCGTCTAGCAACGATAAGGAACGAAGAGGGGGAGCGGGGGGGGGGGGGAAGGAGGGAACGATCCCTATACAAGCGACAGGTGATACAGGAACGGTGCGAGTGGTGATTATTACAATGTTTGGAGGGGGAGGGGTTGACGCCCCCCTCTCGAGCGAAGTGAAAACAGACGGACGAAGATCACTGCCCTCGCAAAAACTCGAGGCAAATGCGCATTGGAAGCTTTTGGAAGAGGATGGGTCCACTTGCAAGGGTTTACCTATCTCGGGGACTCGGGTTCGAATCACGGCGGAGGCGGAAATTTTTGGAATAATATCCAGTGGCTTACTTGAACGCTGCGGGGAGAGCACGAGTCAAAGGGTCAAACTCCGTCCGTCGGATGGGACGCTAAAGCGTCGTTTACAGCAGACTCTCTAGCCGCCCTACATCCATCCGTTTCTCGTATAATAACCCTTCCAAGCCGTCCTTAAAGGCACCGATGACAAAAAGCAACAGCCGACCCCCAACCAAGGGTCAAATCCCTCCGGAAACACTTCTCGATGCGCGGATGGTTTGCGCTTTCGTTCACCGTATAGACTACCCCAAGTGTGGTGTCCAGGACAATAACGCAGTGAAAAATAACGATTTGGCTCTGAAAGAATTGAACAATTTTTTCACATTCGTATGATTTGAACATGGGCCACCATCTGGGTGGATTTTTCGGTCTCGTGATTCCCGTTTCCCAATCGCCATTGGACGAGTTGATTGATTGGCCGCCTAGCCCAAGGTCGATTCTTGGGAACAATAACGCGCCTGCCATTCCAACGAAATGGTAACATAAAACCCGAGGCGATAAATAATTTTGCTCTAAATGATTCATCCTCCCGTCAATAAACCCACGACCCTCTTCGGTGTAGATCTCTGCGCACCCGCCTGCCATTAGTTTCTTCGCAAATCCGAAGGATAACGGGAGAGAGAGAACTGTCGGTTGCGAACGAGTCGGTGAAGAGGAGAACACGGGGAAGAGGGAAGGCGGCGAGAGGGGAGGAGAGTGGGCGTTTGTGACGTAGGTGGCAACCGCGGGGGGGGGGGGGGAAGGGGTGGTCGCGACGCGAACCCAACGGCCACAATCCCCGACGCGCGAGCGGACAGGCGATTCGGCGTCCCGTGGAAAGGTGGAGGGTAGGGGGACAGGGGGGAGGAGGAGGAGAGCGAAGGGAACGCGAGCATTCGCGAAAGAACGGCTCTCCTCGGATTGAACGGAATGACCGACTTCTACGGAAGGACCGACCTTTCGTTCCGTTATTTTAGTTACGTTTAGGAATTAACAAATGCTTTTTAAGTTTTACATGGAATATTTTTTGGACTGTCCAATATTCTACGTAAAACTTACAAATCTTTTGTTAATTCCTGAACATTATGGAAAGGTTTTACAAAGTTAATACTGAAACTATTGAATTTACTATAGCTCCCAAAACTATAGACAACTAGTCAATATTTCATATCGCTAATTTTTTGAACACACACTGGGCCTAAAGTTCCACAGACATCCTTTGATTCAATCGCTTATGATTTTTGAAAACATTGTCATTATTTTTATATCGAATAATGCACAGGTAATTGCGTTATAACTACTAGTGAACGATAACGTAACGACTAGTTAATTTAGTCTCATTCTCTTTCTTGACTTTTGTATAACGACGACATATCTTGCCACAATGTCGTGACTTAAGATCCGCCGCCCCGCCCAGAGGTCCTTGCGGCCGATCTGGCTGAACAAACTTTTTCAAATAATGTATTGGTTGAAAATAAACCAAACTAATTGAGATTATAAATTCGTCATTTTACAACATTGTAACACGTTTTTTGACAATAATGTCTTTTTGGGGAGCAGGAGTAGAACGAGTCATGTGGGAGGGAGAACCCCAAAAATTCTTCTGCTTGCGGTCTGATGAGTAATACTTTGTTATGTTTCTAGTGGCGCCAGTCGGCTCTCTTCATTCGGCCACGCTCGCAGCTGAGGCCAATTTAATCAACTGAAATATTTTATGCACGCCTTGCCGGAGTCAAACAAATCATGGCTTTAATTGCAAGTATTATTGTAATTTTTTGGATCCACATTGAAAATCTATTCCACATCAATTGAGAAATATTTATAGTACGTTTGTGAGCAAAATTTGTCAAGACTTTGCATTATTTTTCTTCTTTTGTATCATGCTTTTAAATTATTTTCCTGCCTTAAAAGTAAAATAAAAGTTCAAGGAGTTAGATGAATTCTTCTCGAGTTTTTCACTGGTTCAGGTCGTTATGGGCCGACGTTTCGATGGCTACCACCGCCATCGTCCTCAGCCCCGAGGACACATTTTATAGCATGCTTCTTGTCCAATTGCACGAGAGCAAACAATTATATTTGTAAATGTTATGGAGCAACCAAGATTCGAATTTTTGTGGGGTAGTCCTTTGAAGGACTAAACTTCCCCTGGGATAGGTATCAGCAACAAAAGTAGTCTGGCTACTGTTCACTCAAGTCGCATACGGTATATTTTTTCACTTTGAAAATTTCCTATTTGGCTTAGGTTTGGCAATCTACGTTCCATCTTAATGCCCACCTTTTCCCGATATCACCATAATCTATTGTTTATTTCATACTTGGTTTCTCCTCGGGCTTCTCGCTTCAGGAATAATTTCCTTATGACGCATCAATAAAGCTTCTTTAGATTTATTTTTTTTAAAGCTGGTAATTTTATTATTATTATTTATTCAATACTGTAGAACCCGATTATTACAGCATACAAATTATTTCTAGTGTCATATTTTATTTTTTATAAATGCTAAGTACACATTGAAAATAAAAATAAATGACCATAAAAAATAAAGGAAGAGTGAACGAGTAAAAAAGGAAGGGGTCCCATTATAGGTGAACGGGTCCACAGTGTACGAGATCCCAAAAATGAACGAGTTTGCCCATTATGTCTAGCGAGCGCACACTTCGTGTGTGTGGGAGGGAAGCAAAAAAAAAGAGAGAGAGGGGGGATCCGTGAAAGTGAGAAAATTAGGAGACACCAAAGGAGGAGGAGAGAGGAGGAAAGTGGGGGGAGGAGGGACGGGGAAGATGTGGGACGGGAGAGGAGAGACAAGAGAGGGTGGGGAGGGAAGATCCTTTGGCTCGTGAATGTCGGAGGCAAACGACGACTTGAAAGTATACTTGCGCCAATAAGGAGAGGCTGGTGGTTAGGTAATGGAAGGATTACTCGTGGAACGGTGGAGAGAAACCCTTTGTGCTTTAGACGAGCGGTAGACCGAAGGGGTTTGGGGTTGAGGGTGGGGGGCGCTGATTCGTCCAGCGTGCAGAGTACTGCACTCTCAGAGATCGCACAGAAGAGAGTAATCTGCATCTCAACAGTATGCCACTTTGGGCGGTTGTTCGACCAAAAATATTAATATCTGTGGGAACGCAACTAATGCTGTCGCTGGAGCGAGATGTCCTCGTAAATGGCACGGAATTTCGCAGATGTGGAGGAAACAATTCTTAGAAGAAAGAGAGCAGTTGGTGTTGGCCCTCGACACTCGGCACGCCCAGCGAGAAACGGTTATCTATTGAAAAAATATATACGAGAAACGGGCGAGAGTCGAATTGGAGACCGTAGGGTTTCGAAGCCAGTACTTAGGCCACCACATCAACGTGATAAAGAGGCGTAGAAATGAAATCGCCTCGTGCTATTTCGGCAGTCCGCCCGCTCGGCGAGGAATGGAACAGGAAGAAGGAATCGAGCCGAAGAGAGCACACACGAGAAGGCAACGACCTCTATACGAAAACACGACCACCGCCCCTTCCACGGCGCCAAACGGCAACGCCCTGCTCCCTCCATTCCCTCCCCTCCTTCCACACCACCCCACTCCTCCTTTCGACTTTCCCCCACCCATTCCCACCCCCCCCGCACACACACACTCACCCCTCCGCCGAGACCGCGCACACTCTCTGTTGGCGGATCCGCCCGTCGGAGGAAGTCGGCGCTTCGGATTCTGCTTCTTCTAGGTAGGAATGTATTCATATTACGTGGCTAGAGCGGGATTCATCTCAATAGTCACAGCAGTCTCTTCGACAGTAAGCGACGCGACGAAGTAAGAATAGAAGTAATGTTGAAGCATTAGCGTTGCTTTAAATGGCTGCTTCACTCAGTAGTTTACTAAATAATGCCTACCATGCATAACAGAATTTTTGTCAGTAGTATTTTGCTTTAACGTGCTTCGACGGCTACAGTCATTTGGCACATTCTGCCTACCGCTCGTGCGAATCGGAGGAACCACGGGAATTAATATGCTCGTTTGCGGCTTAAACTTGTTAGTTTCGCGCAATTCGCAGAAAACGCCTTTCGAGGTTTTACACTAAGTATAACAGTGAGTAAAAATTTTATTATTTTAAATAACTAATGAAACATTAAAAATCAAAAACATTAAATTTTGGCGCGATCAGTGCATCAGAAATTATTTTTTTTTTTAATTCTCTTTGGAGCTTCAATCCTCATTGGTCATGTGGAGAACAGTTTTAAATTTTTTCGGCAAGTTTCTCAAAAACTATTTCGATTTGAGGTTAATGTTTTGGTATCATTAAAAATATTAACTGTTTCTTTATGAACAGGTCAAATTGATACAATTTTATGCGTAGTGACATCTACTGATACTAGCTCAACCTTTAAGAGGAGACCAGCAATGACCGGTATATCGAACTCATTACAGTAGTCAATAACGGGCATCTCACTGTCACCATTCGAATGTCCCTCCTCACGCTCAATATGAAAAGAAAGACTTCGGGGGACATATGGAGGAGCGGGACGTGGATGTTCATCTAGTCTACCGCGCTACCTACACACATCCTCCGTATCTCCGCATCTCCGGCGTCTTTCAGTCATGCGAACGGATGTCGTTTGACTCGAGGAGCACCACACGCCACGGTAACACAATCATTCATTCCACCCGATTATCCCGATTTCATTAAAATATTCCGATAAACACTCCACAAAGTCTCAGAGAATCGACTCAAACGACTTCGGGTCCCCAAAATATCATTACGGCATCGAGTTGACGGCCTTCAGTGGTTTCCGGCGCCGATTGCCGCAGCCGAGGGCTGTCGAACGTCCATCGGGAACAAACGGTGAAGTCCGTTCCGCTGAGGTTTAATGCCTCGCTGTGGGAATACTAGGCACACACGCGAGGGGATGGGGACAAACGAGCAGCAGGGTGTTTAAGCTCAAGTCACGCGGGTGCCAATTAGCGTGATACTCGCTACTGCGGCCCATCGTAAGTGCCATTGATTCCCCTACTCATAAATTAGCAAAATATCTTGCTGATGAACTCTTTCCATTCTCGGGAAGAACGGAAACTTACGTTCAAAACTCCACGCATTTCACTGAAATCATCAAAAGAGCTAAGGTGACCAAGGAAGATATTCTTGTAAGCTTTGATGTGGTTTCTCTTTTTACCAATATACCAACGGATGAAGCAGTAGAAATCGTCAAGTCCCTCACATCCAACGGCCTCCCAGAAGACGTCCCAAAAATGGTTGAATTTTGCCTAAACAACTCATATTTCCTGTGGAATAAAATCTTCTACAAACAGAAATTTGGAGCTGCAATGGGTTCACCTCTTTCTCCCGTGATAGCTAACCTATTCATGGAGGTTTTAGAACAAAAAGCACTGCAATCTTACGATAAAAAACCAAAACTATTCGTAAGATACGTGGATGATACTTTCGCTATCTGGCCTCATGGAAGAGAAGAGCTGAAAAAGTTCCTGCAACATCTAAATGAACAAAGCAACTCTATTAAATTCACAATGGAAATAGAGAAGGACAACCGCCTTCCATTCTTAGACGTTATGGTCTAGAAAAAAGAAGATGGAACATTAGGTCATTCTGTGTACCGAAAAAGTACCCACACTGATCGCTACCTACATGCCACATCGCACCACCACCCTCAACAGAAAGCCTCAGTCATGAGAACGCTGTATCATCGAGCTTTTATGATCTCTGACGCCGATTCCATCGCCGGCGAAAAGCAGCACTTAATAAGGGCATTTGAGAAAAATGGTTTCCGCCGTGACTACATCTTAAAAACGGCACGGAAAGAAGAACTAAATTCTCTCGGGGTCCGAAATAAAAATCCCACGGACCCGACAGAAAATAGAGAGAAACCTAAGGCATATGCCACTCTCCCTTATGTGTCTGGAACGACGGAGAAAATCTCTAGAGTTCTGTCGAGGTATAACGTGGCTAGCAGATTCACGTGCACAACGAAGACAGGGGACGTACTTCGGAAAGCCAAAGACCCGCTTCCACGGAACCTCTACGGAGGAATATATGAAGTTTTGTGTAGCTGTGGACAATCATATGTAGGCCAGACATGCAGAGCCCTAAAAATACGCCTCCAAGAACATCAACGGGCAATTAAAAATAATAATTACCGCATTTCTGCAATAGCCGAACACCATCTCAGCGGCCCCACTCATAATTTCAACTTTGAGGAGACAAGATTAATATCTAGGGAAATACGCTATTACCCAAGATTAATAAGGGAGGCTGTAGAAATTGCGAAGAGACCGGAGAACGTCAACCGAGAAGACGGTTACAAGTTGAGTAACAGTCTAAAACGAATTTTTTCAAATTCATATTCCGGCAACAACGGGAGTCCGGACTTAGATATAAAGACGAGCGAGACAAATAAAGCAGTTCAGTTAACCTGATGAAGCTGGCAGGAGGACCAGCGAAATATTGTTGTTTAAAAAAACATACATCGCGGAATGAATCCCGTAAAAAGTAACTGTCAACACTGCATCCGCGGAAGCCTACGAGCTAATCTAAAGAATAATTCGATATTTGTTTCATCCAGAGAGGAAAAAAGCAACGAATGACAAAATATCAATTTCAGGCGGCTGAATCACAGACAAGCGGTTTACTTACACTACTTCACTTCATTGCAGAGTGGAGAGGAACACAGAAGAGATGGGGTAGGCGATGAACACTAATTATCAGCGCCATCAGCGATTCAGGCATGGAAATGGATAATACGTGACTCACTGAGCGAGGATCTTAAAAAAATCCTTTGAATGTCATAAAATACGTCACGAAGCCACTAAATCGCCCTTCGAAAAAATCCCACGTCGCGCCAATTGAGCCGAGAGACGCCAATAGAGCTTTGTTTCCAGCAATTCGAGGGTCATGAGGACGTACGGATTAGATCCCGACGGATCAAAGTTAAGCCTCCATATGCCACTGCACGTTAGCCATTCAAAACTAGAAATTATGCGCGATGCGGTGCACCAGCTAAAAATTCATCGAGAAGCTTACGAGCGACACCATCGACGCGTGTCGCACGAACGGAAGTCTCCCCTTATCCGAGAAATAAGGTGGGAATTCATCATGCTCGACATGGAAGAGATACATACAGACGCATTTTCATACTACACGCGGCGAATATTGGACTCGCGCGAGAGGGAAGTAAAGCAAGTGGAGAGTGCGAAATGTGGGACAGAATCAAACAGATACAAACGAATGCCTGGGGGTGACGCATCGGAATCGGGAGGGCAGACCAAGAAGAGGACACTTCCTCTGGTGCAAGTGGATCTTGTCAATCACGAACGATAGTCACGGCCGAAGCGCTTAAGGCGCGTGAATAACGGCACAAGTGAGGATGAGCAGGGTGAACGGGAAGAGTTGTAATTCGCCTCTAAAAAATACCGCCATCATTTATTAATTAAACCCATGCCACTGAGAGTGCACGCCTGGCTGCAAAAATGCTGAACCTGTACAGCGTCCTCCGCGCAAATGAAAATATTTTGAATAATAACCCATTTATTTTACACGACCTCCAAAGAAAAGCGAGTCTTGTGAGCGTCTTGAGTTATAGATAAATATTCAAAGCTATTTACGTCAATTTTCATTGCCGTCTTGTTTCCTGGAAAATTTATTCAAGTTAAATGATTTCCTCTGGTCCAAGTAGATCCATTCCCTCTGAGCCTCGTCTTAAGTCACTCGTGACGTGGACTACCTGACATGCGGCCAAGGAGCAGTTACCACCGAGTTATCCTCCATTAGCCAATGACTCAAGTCATCCTTAATTCTTGACGAGTAACAATGAGTTCCAGAGCCGAATGAATGAATATCAACGTCTAATCCATTAGCCAATCATAATTCCCTCAATATGTTTCCCAAAAATGTTCCATAGACAGGCGAGAGTGCTGATAACATATTTGACTCGCAGCGTACCTGTCTGATATCGAAGATAAGATAACGGGTCGAGAAGATTGGAAGGTAAACGAAGCAGATAGAACGGAATGGTGGCCTGCCGTTAGCTTGGAACGTTTGCACTTAAATGTACTCCATACTCTATGCTGAGAGTATTTTCCGGAAGTAAGGCGAAAGGGGAGCGGCATACCTCATTCATGGAGTGAAATCCATTTCTTCGCTGCGTTTCTTCAAGTCGACCGAGGAGTTTTAAGGAGGGAGAACTTTAAGTGCTGTGTGCCCGTCTAGCGCGGGGACGTTTGTCAGCGGTGGTCATCATCTCTTCAACCTAGAGGGGATGAGGTCCAGTTTCGCGCCGCTAAAATCAATAAAAACGCTAAGCTGGTCACACAAATGTATTTGCTGAAGAATCTTGTGCCGGCTTCAAAAGAGTTAGTGCACCTATTCATCAAATGCTCAAACAACATACGACAGAAAATGTTACATAATTGATAAACGTAAGACTTTTATTTGCTGAACAATAGAAAATCGGCTTAAATTACAATCAAATGTCTCATTTTCAAAAAAATTAGTGTTGTCTGGCTCTGAAAATTTTTTCGAGGATAAGTCACTCACAATGCAATTTATGAAGCATAGAATTCCCATTGCGCTCAAATATTTTAAATGATTTTAGAATAACTCACTAAGCTTGAAAACAATTAAGATCCCATTGGGAACAAAGTAAAGAATTTCACCATAAAGACTTAAAAAGCAAACAGATTTCTCGCCTTCGAATTGAATCTCCGTGGACTACGGAACGAAATATTGACTCGGGATTGGATCGTGAGGAAAAAAATCTCCTCATCGAAATATTCCACACCCTAAGTTCATCTGCTCTTTCAAAGCTCTCACGAAGATAGACACGATCAAATGAGGACCAGAAAATCAAGTGCACTGACATAGGAGTGAGTTAATGCGGAAAGTTGAGCGGGGAGCGGTGAAAAAAGAATGGAGTCCGACAGGAACATTGCCAGAGTGTGCAGTTAACCGCCACTAATCTTTCTATCTGACCAGGAAATAAGCCATTTTCTTCGGGGCACGTCGCAGACGTTCAAAATGTCAGATGTTTTTCGTCTCCGAATGAAATAAAAGAGGCGCAAGGAGCAGATTTCAATCCGACAGGTCTAGATTTCAATCCAACCTGTTTCGTGATCTGCCGGATTATTTGAGCGTTCCCCTTTCGGCCCCGTTTCGGGAGGCGAACACTATTCGAGCACTCGGCCAAGGCGACGGACGCCCGTCGTCGTGCCGTCCACCACTAGCATCGCCTTCGGCGGCGGCGACGCCTTTATCCGTCGACGGATTCCCGAAGCGGATCGTCGCGAACCCAAAATGGGGATAAAGCAGGGAAAAAGCGGATTCGGGCTCTCGACAGGGGAAGATGAGCCATCACTCTCCGGAGACGCAACGATGGAAAGGGTGCCGACCGGAGACCGGACTCGCAATGAAAAGGAAATTCTTTTAGATTAGGCTACTGAAGGATGAAGTCGTTATTCCAGAACGAAAGGAATAACCAATAAAATCTACCAGAGGGGAAAATTTTCCCTTTAAGAGTTCATGGACGCTACTACTTCGAGTCCGACCAACATAACTGCGAGGTTAAAATATTCTTCTTTGGCGCAGAAAAAGATGAAAGTTATACAAGTTTTTGACGATTGTATGATTTATACGAAGTCCACCATATTGGATTCTTCTGTAATGAAGTATTCATTTCCTAAGAGCACTAAATGCGTACACAAATTGGCTGCATTTCGCACAAATGCGCTTCTATCTCAGAAGCACTACACATCGGCACAGAACTTTAAATGGGCAATGATATTTGTTCTGCCATGCTTGCAGCCATTGGAAACCAAACGACATGAAATTTTGCACATTGATTCGCCAATGTGATGTCACAGAAAGTCTTTCAAAGACATGATCAGATAGTTCTTATTATATCACCACATTAACACGATAAGACAAAATGTATACCAACGTACAGTCCTCGAGCACCGCGATCTCTGGTCATCGAAGTTGAATACATGAGACAGGTTGATATGTATCGACGGAACATGCCATAGAACTTACTTGGAGGTATTACATCTGTTAATGTAATGGATTCTAAGGTTTATGATGCGACTTTTAGGAACTTAAACATTATTTCAAGTAAATAGTTGGCATTTCTACATATATTAAGCGGACCGCCATTTCAAATCTCAAGGGGCCTGATGTTGTCTAGTAAATTACATGCATTTACTTTTAAAAATCGTACCTTCATCCTGCAGGGATATTGCCTTAGTGTTATTTCAAATGAGCATACCAATAGCACTCTCGAAAAAGTTTTGTTTGACCAAAGACATGAAGTCATCGTAAAAACTCTGATGAATTGTTGCACCACATTCTCGTTATAATTCGGAAAACCTGCTTAGAATACTTTAAATTGGCTCGCAGTGTTCCGTGTGCGCTCCACTGAAACCACGGTAGAAGTATCTACTAATTCTAGTGTGTGTGTGTGTGTGTGTGTGTGTGTGTGCGTGTGCAGTGACGTAATGTAATAGGGAGTTGAGAGCGGAATCTTGGGAAACCCGTCTTCTCCGCAAACGGTAATGGGCGGAGGATGCCGAAAACTTTATCTCCGCCTCATTTAACGCTCCATTTCCTTTTGCGAGCCTCTTTAAAAGACAATCTCTGCTTGCGTCTGCGGGAAAGCAAACCATCCCGTCTCTCAAGGCGAGAGTCGGACTCCCACGTCAAGCGTCCCTCGACACGGAAGGCACACCGATCGTCAAAACTATAACCAAACGAGTCACCCGGAACAATAATCTCAATGCGCAAAGGGAATCCACGAATTTTACGCTCGCGCCACAAAGAGCTCGGGGTTCCGGCATTCGAGAAATCAAACCCCTCTTCCCCCGTGGGTGCCCCTCTCTCCCGTGGGAGAAGCGAAAGAAAACGGACAAGATTGGACCAATGGGAGAGAGAAGAAGAGTGCGATGGACCCTTAATTTTTATTCGCCTCTCGTGGGTCCATTGGAACAGGGGAATGACCCCAAACGAGAGGAGGATGAAAGAGAATGGAGCAAGAGGAAGAAGAGTGATAAGAAGGCAAAGGAAGGGACATGGGCGGGCGGGGGGGGGGGGAGCGTGCGCCGGGAACACATACGATACACATCCACCACCCCCTTTGTCGGAGGAGGAGAGACCGCCTCTCGCCGTGAAACCACCACCACCCTCGCTCCCCATCATCATCCCGACACGAACGCCGACAGAGCAATCTTCCCCCGGCCAATCTCCCCCTCCCCCTCTCCCACGGCCACTCACTCTTCGATCCACCCCCACCCCATTCGCATCCCCACCCTCAACCCCCTCGACTCATTTTCTGCACACGGGACCCGCTCATCACGTCCTCAACCGCCAAAAACCTTTCCTTCAGTGCATTCACTGGCCGCCCTGCCTTCCACTCCGTTTTACACGGGAAAACGAGCGCCCCCGAGTGGGTGGCGGAGTTATTTCTCCTCCCCCTTCCCCCGCCCCTACCATAAAGGGAACAGTCACACGCACAACAGGTATAAGTGGCTTCGAGCGGCTTCTGTGAGATGGTGACGGGTGGGTTGCCCGGGCGACTTATTAATGGGGCGGAGGGGTGCATTGCCATCACCTGACCCATTCGCAACCGCCAAATTACGAACATAAAACTGGAAAGAAGGCGATCTAATTTCGCAAGAAGAAAAGGTAGGGAAATCTTGTAGTTTGGGTTGGTAATTACCGAAAAGTAAAAGCTTCACAGAAGCTATCCGAATCGAATATCTCATCAAGTCTGCGATCAATCTCGATTCCATTTCAAATTTCAATCGAATATGTAATCATCCTCTCTCAGAGTACTTGTGCGAGCAAACGAAACAACTGGCGGGTTGTGACAAAATTGACGGATTGGAAATGAGTTATTTTCATAATAAACGCCATCTCTGGAAGAGACGGAACTGAATTTTGAACTGTGTTTTAGCAGCAGATTATGAGGAACAATAAAGTCATTCGTCTAAACCAGCGGCTCCCAAACGTTTCTGTCCTGGGACCCACCTCCAACCTGGAATATTTTTCGCGACCCAATATTACCCGGCGCCGGCGGGACAAAAGACAACAGACCCGTACAACATAGCGAAGTCTCTTCGCTTTCACAGAAATAGTCTCGACTGACTATATAGTCTATATTCACTTTAATATTTTTAACGTTTCTTATTGTTAGTTTAGCGTTAGAACATATTTGAAGAGAATTTTTGTGTAATTATTTAAGATTTAATTTTTACTTTAAAAGGCACCTTCCCTGCGCGACCCACCAAAATTGCTCCCGCCCATAGACCCATAGTTTGGGAACCGCTGGTCTAAACCATATAGTGGCTCTGGTTTGTCAAAATTAAACAGCGTCACATGAAAGTTTAATACTGTTCCGAAACCGAATCGGTAGCAATCCTTCCGAACCCCTGAAGATGGAGAGCAAGTCGTTCTCCGACACGTTAGGGATTCATGGACCTGCTTACCCGGTGGAACACCCGAGAAACATTTATCCAGCAATCCTTCAGTTTACCGCGCTTCGACAGCCGAGGTCGTTTAGGACTTAACAGACAGTCATCGACAAATAGGCGGGCACTCAGAGACGCATCGGACGACACCAAAGTCTAAATTCGGGCCGAGCCCAATGACGACGCTTGGCTTCGGCGATGGGGCATCTTTGCCTCCAAAATCGTTAGTAGAGTGATGAGCGATATAGTTCATCATCCATGATATCTCATTAACCTCCTCGATAAAGAGAATGAAACACATCAAGGCCATATTAGGCCATAAATACATATTTTTTAAATTTTAAATAATTGACGGATAAATAAGGATCCACATAAAATCATAACACGTAGACAAATCACATAACTATGTTCCGATGATTCGAATGTAATAATTCTAAGTTTACAAAGCATTTGTCTCTCACCTAACCTCGGAAAATACACCGAAATTACACGCGTGCAATAGACGAGCGACAATGGAACGGAATAGTAAATACGGTCTTGGCCCGCAGCTGGATAAAGTATCCCAATATAGATAGTAAAGAATCCCAATCCCTTTGAATCGAACCGGTAGAATTGCACGTTGATGGAGGGCAAGTTCAAACTGTAAGAACCAAGCTTCCACTGATGGGTAATTAAAAAGGGTTTACAGTTTCGGTCATGAATCTTGCGAAGAGAACTTATCGTCCGTAACCTCGATGAAGCGGCGATTCCGCTCTCTCTCAATTAGCATTCATCTGGAACAGAAAGAGAAGAGTCCTTAACTGTCGCATTTCAAGATACGAGGAAAATAGGGAGGGGGTAGGAAGACGAAGAATAATAAAGGGCCATTGAAGAGGAATGAGGCCCCGCTTAAATTTCACAAACCGACGCGAGTAATCACATCCGCTTTCAACTCGGCCCAGAAGTGAGAAATAATTGCATTCAACGCCTTACTCGGCTTCCATCATAGAGGATATAACACTTTAATAACTCGATGAGGAGTTACGGCGAGTAGAGGAGCAAAAAAATGGTCATTGGGCAGGGAAAACATTAAAAAACAAACAATCCAAAGGCTCGGCACATCTGAAGAAAATGGTGATGCTCGCATCAGAACTTGGAATATGCATACGAGCACCAATAAAGCAGCGAGGCACCGATAAAAGAGAAATCCTCCACGTTTCAATTTTCTCACCAGAACATGCACTCGTCATCCATTACCGAGGAGAAAAGATAAGAAATTGTATTCCCGAAAATAAAAATCCTCACCCTTTCGTATTCAGCCCGAATTCACGGGTCCATTCATCCATCCCTCCCCCACCCAATATGGCCTCCAACCCCCCGACGCGCAGTTTTTTTTCCCCTCACTTGAAGACTCTCGCTTTCCCTGGCGATTCGTGGCTCCGCTTGCCGGAGGCGGATTATGAGGTCGCAATGGAAAAAGAAAAGAAAATGATAAAAAAAAGTGTCGAAAGGGAAAGAGAGAGAGAGAGACAGACGAGCGAGGGTTCATCCCCCCCTCAACCCCCTTCGCCCCCCGAGCGGAGCTTAAATAAGAGATGAGTGAAAAGGAAGAGAGCGAGAGGAGAGCGTCACATATAGGGTGCAATTGCACAACGGGATAATAAGAGGAGGATTGAAATGTAGCGGGTGTCGGTTCTGGCGATAAAGGGGGGTGAGAGTGGGGTGGGAGGGAAGGAGGGGGTGGAGAAGGAAGGAGGGATCCGTGAAATATTTCGCCTTCGAGGGTCGCGGATTTCCTCTCCGAACAACAACGGTGATTCGCAACGGCAGACGGTTATTCGCTAAGGTCTCGGAATAACCGAGTCTCGGCATTGACGAAATTTTAACGTCACATCGGCGAACATTTCATTTATGGCCGAATCAAATGGTGCGCTTTGTCGGGGGCAATGACGTCACATCCATCCATCCAATTTGAAACAGGAACCAATCATATTTGACTAGGGCCGTTCGAGATTTTAGAGGCTGTGACATCAAAATTTCGTCGCCGCCGAGACTCGGAAATATCGAGACCATAGGTACAGAATGACCCAGCAGGGATGAAACTCGAGCCATGATGATCCAATCGGCCTCGGCCTCACAAACCGATTCCTCCAGAGCGCTCATACACTGAAAAAAAGTGCATACGCTCTACTGCTAAAACGGATTGGTGCTTTAGTTTTGCTGAATCAGCAGATTTTATAGATGTGGAGCTATGTAAGATACTGTACAGTCAGTCGCATTTAGCTGGGTACCTGTAGATTTACAGGAGACGGTGTTTAGATGCACAGCGAAATGATTTGGTTGGTAAGCTCATCCGGTGAGCTGTACAGACTCGCTTCCAACTTGAGTCACGTGACTCGGTTCCGTCGCTTCTTAGCGGACCTATGGTTGCCTCATTCCGCCATTGTTTCTTTCTAGTGCAGAGTGAACCACGAGGTCAACATCGGGAGGTTCACCTCGGGTGATAACATGAAGCCATAACAGAGATTTTAGGCGAAAATACCGAAGATACTGGTGGAATTGCTTTTCTCAAGTCTGGCGGATGCGACGTGTAGTACTCTTGCTGGATCAAACTGAGCTTTTTAATTATTTGCTCTTAGTCTATCAATGTGTTGTGGTACTCCGTAGTGCTTCATGAGTGTTTTATTCAACGAAAACGGAAGAGCTAGTGAGATGATCAGTGTGGTTTTGAGCGTCGTAAAGTGGTTATCACCTCTTCTTCATCTCGTGTTATCAGTGCTATGCCTCACAGCATTATGAAGTGCATAAATAGTTGTGTGTGTATGGACTGTTTTTGAGGGTAACGATTGCATTTTTAAATTCATCGGACATTAGTGCTCTTTATTTGTGTTTTTAGATGATTACTCTACGAGATAAGAGCCCATTTTAAAGAATGTGTCGAGGAGGAAGCCTCGTAAAAAATTTACAAGGGCGTATTGGTTTTCGTGACTACTGCATCAAGTGACGTGCTTCAGAGTAATAAACTCGAGTATATTACTGTTTGTTGTCGTAGAAATATGTCTTACATTGATATAAAGACCTACAATTGCTATCGTATTAAATTGTAATGATTTCGCTCAGGTAATGATTGTAATTGTGAATATGTTTACATCAAAGCGCTGATATGTTTACATTCTGCCGTAATTCTATTTCGTTTCGTTTTTGTTATGGTTGCAGAACGAGGTTATGGTTCACGCAGAAAAATGTTTTCTTCCAGTGCTTCAACAGTGTATCGCATCATATTTTATGTTTTATCTTGTAAGTGGATAAGTTAAATCAGTTTCGTTTTATTTTATGCTCAGAAAGGATTCATGAAGGGACAAATAGGTATCCAGATTAAATAGTGACAATGTTCGCTGTACCGTGTGCATGTTCGTTTTTCGTTCACAGAATGATGGTTAGTTTGTGAATGTGAGTATTTTTACATTTTCTGTGTAAATGGCAGATATTATCCATTAACTAGAGGCAAACATTTTCCATTTTGAGTGTTTTTATATTGACGGAACGGTGAAAACCTCAAGAAAGTACTGTGATTGTTTGAATATAACTGATACCTTAATTTGGTGCGAGTGGATGGAGTACGTTAAACTTTGATGTGGTGAAGCTGCAGTGTGTCCAATTGATTTTATGAACGATCTGTGCAAGTTTGTGGTGTATTACTACGTGTGGCAAAAATAAAGTTTATAACAAGCACGTATTCCCGATTTTTCTATACATTCAGCTTCATTGTTTCTAGGGCAGTCGCTACCTACAATTATGTACTCCGATACGATAGTGGCGATAATAGCATACTAGGTTAGTAGCTCAGTGGTAAGGCTCTAAGAATACTATTTTTTCGTATGCGAGTAAGATCTCTTAGTAGCTGACTAAGTTAGTCACCTACTAGCACCTTTTTGCGGAAATCTATGGATACGGCCGTACGGGTCTATGTTTGACGGTAAGTATCAACTGCGAAATGTTTTTTTATTATTTCCTACTAGAACTCTTCCACTGAAGAAATTTTTAAGCAAAACGTATTAAATAAGTTAGTAGCATGCGTTAGGTAAAATATTTTTCATTCCAGTATTGAGATATTTTTCATTTCATGTGATTAAACTTGTTCAAAATTATCCAGTATGCAGCCAAGTGTAATGCTTTCAGATTTATTCGACATCGCATATACTACTTCCATTTTTGTGATGCACAGGAAAGTTATGTTTTCTGAAGAAGTATTTTATGTATAAATACATACATATTCGTAATATACCGTAGACCAGCTAGAAATTTAACAGATTATCGGCAGTATATCTAGCTAGTGGCTAATCTGCCTAGCTGGTGTTATATGCGAAGCAATCGGTTAGCTACTCCATATGGCTGGAGAGCTATACCGTATTGTCGTCTTCCTAGAAATATCTATTTAGACGGATAGATGGCTCTGCTAGAAATTTCTCGCTGTATAGCTACACGTCTAGCTGTCACATATACTGCTAGATATTCTGGCTATACAGCTAGAATTATAGCTGTACAACCAGAGTTTTTTCTCAGTGTAGGTGCACCCTTACGGGGAGTTGCTCATCTGAGAGACGCTTACGCTATTCTCCAGGGAAAACAGGGGTTAGAGTGATGGTGTGATTAAGTGCTGGCTCCCCATGTCCAGAGTGTCGGTTCGAATCCTTTTTTCGTTCGAATCCTGGTGGCGGTGAATATTTTTCTTAAAAGTTCCGAGATCAATTATCTAGTGGAAATCCCTTTAAATGCCACCCTTCCGCCGAATGGGACGCGGAGCTGTGGAGTCGAAAGTGCCATTTGTTAAGGCCTCTTTACACGAGGCACTTATTTGCGCAATTTGATGCACAGAAATTGCACCAACGTGGGCAGGGAATGAGAGCAGGGGATACTATACCTATCCGTCGAATATGCGTTCGCTCGTGCATTCTTGCTATTCACCGCGTGTGAAACAGCCTTTAAAGAGTGTGCTCGTTCCTCCTACTCGCACTTCTTGCTGCACTATCAAAAATCAAGCCTCCCTTAGCTTCTCTCCCTCTCTCAACCCCTCCCCCCCCCATCCTACCCCTTCACATCTCGTAAAAGGTGCAATGACCTTCGTTGTCGGCCTACTCCACAATATACCCACCATCCCAATCTTTCCGACGGGTCCAAGAGGGTCGTGCTGAAAGAGCGTCCCGCGACCGACACTGATTCAGGTGAAAACGCCAACTCAACTGTTCAAATGCGATCGCTCCCAGGGGCAGATCTCGACGACCACCCACCAAACAGTCAAAACAGGAAAAAAAACAGTGCGAGAGGGTTTTACGACCCGAAAAAAGGAGTCGGTCGGTCCGTGGGGTTTTAGGCCATTCACGTTTGGCGCCTCAATTGCTGACTGAACGATTCAGCTCAGTGACAGGGAACTAGAAAGAGTTTTCATCGGGGGCAAAGCAGTTTTCCCGAAAGTTGTACGCCTTTTCGTTTTACTTCTCTCTGAAAACGCAGGTGCCATTGTGTCATAGACACAGCTGGGCCTTAACCTACGAAAGCAGAATTTGTGGGAATAGGACGCTACTCACTCTATCAATGATTCTTGAGGATCTTATTGATTTTTCAATGACTTAAATGGCTCAACATTTTTAGCGAAGAGTATGCACTCTCGAGTTTCACCACAGAGAAATGCGAATAATGGTAACTTTCACTTTTGTAACCTCACTGATTTTGTACACAATCTCTACTGTATTAAAAAACACAGATAAAATAAGAGCGAGATGATGGGAAAAGCTTTGAGGAGATACACCTGTTGTCCTAATTCCGCGGCTCACGTGGCTTCTGACAACGGAATGAGATAAGGTAACTTGAAATGGAGCAAACTGCTGATAGGTATGTAGGGGAACCGGTTCGGATCAACAAAACAAACTAAACGGGATTGAAGGGAAAGTTGAATGCGAAATATATTTTGAACGTACGCAATAAATTCCACGTGGCCACATCGTCACAGAAGTGTAGTAGGAAATTCCGAGCGTATACCCAAAAAAAGGAGCTATCAAAAGATGGTTTAGAGGAAGTTCTGATACCATAGCTTTTGGTTGTATACTTTAATGAAAGTCATTTCATTCCTTCAATCAATTGAAGGTACATAAGCGCACTAAAAAGGGGAATCTGTGCGTGCGACGGCGAATGATTTTCCTCGGTTAAGTGAGATTGATGGCGTTTGCGTGACTAAGACGTCGAATCAATTACTTTAATAACAGTATTCCGGATTAAGTCGAAGTATTCCATGACCAGAAATAATAAACACAAGTCAACGATACCATGCATTTCGCACAGAGGACAGGTTACTTGGCCAACGCACAAAAAATTGTTCAGAGCGAATGGAAATTGTACACAGCATACGAATCAATGTGAAAGTGAACAAATTCTAATAGAGGAGACGAAGAATAATTGCCTTCAATGTAAAAGGCATTGCTTTTCCACAATGTGTCAGTAAATTCATATCAATAAAACCGCCACAGGAATGCCGGAACGAGGAAAAAGCAAACGTCAATTTTACGAGTATCCTCAACGGTCGAGCAAAAGAGCATAATACTCACACACCCTGGAAGTGAAGAAATAATAAATACTTTATTTTCAGTAAATGACGAAGCACTTTCAAAACTAAGCTTAAAAACTCCTCAGCCCGACTACAGATTGGTGGAAGAATAATATATTCTGGTTCGGGAGTTATTCTTTTCGTGTAAACATCTTACGAGGAATGGTGTCGGACCTTTGGCCGATCGGATGAGGATATGTGTTTGAAGACGAGAGATTTCTCTGTACAAGACGAGATGAAAAGTAATGCGGATTGTTCGCAGTCGAATTGCATCGTCAGTCCGGTAGCGGTCAACCGATCGCGTGCAACCGGAAGGAGGAAGTACTCCTCCGGGGGAGGATGCGTCCGTCCGTCAACTAATTCCCTCGGCCTTCCCTTAGTTAGGGGGGGGCGCCACCGCGCGCGCGGGGGGCCGTTCTGAGCGCCGACGACGCAGCAGCCAAGGGAACGCCACGGCAACGCATCGACCGCACCGAAAATCCCTCGTGGCCGCGATCTCCCGCCACTGACTCATTCCTCCCTCCCTCCCGCCTTCCCATCCCATTCCCACATCCCATTCTGCAACGCACGCAATCTCTCGGGCATTCGCCCGAGTGTGCGCGGCAGGGGGTGTCGGAACGAAAGCGTCCTCGACGAGGGAGAGAGGACTATAAAGAATGTGAAGAGACGAATGAGAGGGTCTCTATTCAGCTGGAATCTGCCGTTGCATTCGTGAATGGTGCTAGAGAAGAGAATTTCAATCCGTTTCTTCTGTTCTGAAGTAATCTTATCTCATTCCTGTCGCTACTTTGCCCGAGAGATGCGTTTATAGGGAAAAATGAATCCGCAGTGCGAACCTCATATTCGAGTGATTGAAATTCGTCGACCGCTTAATAACCCATTGATGATCTTTCACCGACTTTGTCTTCGTAGATTAAGATATTTAGCCAAAGAGACACGGCCAAGGACGTTTGGAAGGACGAAGCAATGGAACCATTTCGGAACCTCCGCCGCTCGGCCTCTCCTTCCTCGCAGTTGTCTCCGCAGCGGTCCGTCGTCAATGTGAGCTCACGTTCAGCGACGAAGGGAATCCACTCCAACGACAGAGATCCATTCATTCCCATTCCTCCCCCTCAACCCCTCCCACTCATTCGTCTCATCTCAATGGTTTCATAGCTCGGTAACGAAAGAATTTATCGTGTAATTGAGGGAAAATAGCAACAAATTTGTAAATTGTCAAAATGTTTTGTTTATTACTACCTAGGTGTCAACAACCTGTGTCATTTTCAGGCAAAATTATTTTTTCCCACATTTTTTCAACTGCCTAACTTAGGATGATACAAGGTGTGGAACTCTAAGCGGGAATACACAAAAATGTAGAGGAATCTATACAATAGGAGCAACTTTTCCTCCGTTTTTTGATCAATTCTTTTGTCACAGCTTTGAAACCGTAAGGACGAAATTAATGAGGGTTTTGCGAAAGTTTGCACCTTCAGGGGATTGTTTAACGCGCTCCATGAACATTTTTCAGCTTCACACATTTTTTAAACACTTCAGAATTAATGTGAAAGCCCTAATACAAAGTTAAGGATTACAGTGGAAATGCAACACTTCTGAATACATATTCCAAATTAACTCTTCAGGACATTTCTTAGCTACTAATGACGTTTCTGAAACATTTTATGAGGAAAAATCCATTTAAATGTTTGGTCCAACAGCCTGAGGAAATTTCTTTCGTCATTATTTGAACACCTTTAAAAAAATATTTCTACTCCCACTTCTTCTTGACTCCCACTCACTCATACACGTGGTGTTTATGTATTCCTCTGTCTTGGCGCGCGGGTGGCGACACCTGTTCCCTGAATCCTTCCGATCGCGGCGGCGGACTTCATGATCGCGCGAGATTGGCGCAAATCTTGCGGAGAGGGGGTCGGAGGGAGGGTCGGATACGTGGGGCGGCGGGAGGAGAGGGTGCGGGACTGTTCGACGTGTGAGCTCTTTGGCACCGACGGAATCGAACCAAGGACAGCAGCGCGAGCTCATTCTAGTTCCTGGAGTCACCCCTCCGCGATAGCATCAGAGTTCCGAAAAAACATTTCCTCTAGTTTCTCGTTCATTAGGTTGATCGGTAACCTTCCATTGAATTATCATCCATCTCGTTCTACAGCGGGGATCGGAAACGTGGACAAATTTACAGACAGAAGATGGAGCCATAGAAACTGGGTACTGTGGGCAGTTGCTGGAAATTACGCGGGCGAATGAAATAAACCGCATGGTTTGAAGGTTACAGGCTTCACAAGGAGAAAATTCATATTTTAAAGGAAAGAGAAAACAAACGAACGAACATTGTACCTGAAGTTGATGCCTGATACATCGAAACTTGTCTAACCAATAATAATAGTTGAGGAACTATACGCCTTTCTCTCTCGCTTAAGCAATGATGGGGAATTCAGAAGAGTATAAAATGAGAGGACCAATTGAAGGGAAACCAATAGGAAGAGACAAAGGAGATATTTAGCCCCAGCAAAGCACCATCAAGTCCAAATGATTATGCTGAGGGGAAAATGAGGCAAAAGGATATGTTAGGAGGAAGGCAAGGGCCGCGTTAAGGGTTGCCCTTGGGACAGAGATAGGAACGGGAACGAATTGCAGATGGGGATGTGAGAAAGGAGCAACCATGCGGAGTATTGGTAGTAAATGCACTAGAAAGTTCTGCAAAAACAGTTTCCTCACGACGTCCTAATCATAACGTCCCGCAAATGCTTCTTTAGTAAAACTGACAGCCAACGAGTCCTGAGATGGGAGTCTTTGGAGAAAGCGAGTTTCGCGAAAAATGATTTAAAAAGATACGGCGAATGAGAAAATAATCTTCTTTCTTTCATCCTACAGTAACAGTGACGCACTTTGAGCGACGATCACAATTTCATGTGAGCACTTTATCTTTGTGTCACTCGTCGGAGATGCAGAAAAGTCATAATATGAACGTTTCCTGAATCAAAGATCGAAGTTTTTATGACGTTAACATGTAACCAAAATACTAATCGGAATAATAACCCATAAAGCGATTCACTTATCAACTAACCTGGTTAAATCAAGAATTCAGACAAAGAAAACCACGATTGGGCATTCTTTAGAAAATTGTAAATCAGCAATATTAGAGGACAAAACGAAGTTAGTACGGGAGTGAGCTTCGATCATAAATCCTATTCCAAAACGATTTATTTTGATGACAAGGCAGTTCAAATAATTTCCTCTTAAATGGAATAAGGATGGCACAATATCAGGCTGAAATAAAGAGTGCAATGGTGAATATACGCCATGTGTCACATTGTTTCAAGAACTTCAAAATTAACACAAAGAGAGGAGGAAAAATGTGAACATGAACTGAATTGAATCGCGTCTGGATAATTTTCACTTTTCCATGAAGCGTCCTTTTCGGAGATAAATGCGTCCATGCGCTCCCCAGGTCGCCATAATGTTGTCCTCGGAAATCATAAACCACCCCCTCCAATAAATCCATCCACAAGGTCTCTTTGAGTGCCAGCATCGTATTTGAAATCACTTAAGTGTAGCACACCACACTGTCACTCGATCGTGCGAGCGGATGCTGCACCCCGACAAATGTCCGTCGTACGCAAATAACTAAAGCAAAACTGGAATCCCTACTTGCAGATTCGTCCGCCAAACTCTCACGCATTCTCGTGACCTTTGGGATTCAGTTTCACCGACCGATTGCGGAGACACGAACCGCCCGGTAGCAGAGGGGGTTACGAAAATCTATCAGTCTGTCAGATGGACCGTCGGAAGAAACGAGTGTGGAACGTGGAATCGATGAGGAATTCGTGCAGCTCCGAGAACAGGTTGATTCGGGGTTAATCGGGTGCTGCGGGAGTTGGCGCGGGAGGTTGGGGTGGGGGGGGGGCGTGGTGGTGCTCCTTCGTCACGTGCACGCAGAGATCAGAGGAGAGAGAGAGAGAGAGAGAGAATAGAGGGGTGGGGTGGGGCGAATAAGAAGGACAGGACGGAGGAGGATATGCATACAGCGAGAGGAGAAACGAAGGGAGTGAGTATTGGGAGAGCTCAGCTACTATGTTCACCGAAGGAATCGTGCGTGACGCAGACGATGTCCATGAGGAGGAATGAATGAATCTCTATAAGAAGGGGGCAAACTCATTTCGAGCAGTGTGATCAGGAAAGGGGACACTCGATGAAAGCACCAAGTCAATTCCAAGGAAATTTAGGGAAAGCGTCCGCTGTAAATCACGAAAATTGACCAGGGTAAGCACGTCAACAATTATAAACATGCTGTAAATCAAATTCCAGTTCGCATTTTAAAAGTTGTAAAGAAGTAGGCATAAATGCGACTCTAGAATTACCGCCGTAGGTAGGAAAGGAATACCAATTAATAGCAAAAATAATCAGAGTGGTGTTGAAACAAAGGGAAGTAAAGAACAAATGGAACGGTTTTGACATTTGTAATGTCACTTGTTGTTTTAATGTAACTTTCCGAGGACGCACTTGTCAGTTTAGGTGCACTAGGTGGGAAATAACATATCCCACTTTTCAAATCAAAAAGCCATCCCAATTCCCATTCGATAGAACTTCATTTGCATACATAATCATCGTGAAAATATAGTTACTATGATTTCTGTAGGTAACCAATTATTTTAATCAATTATAAAAACTATGGTGCACATAAGTATTATGTTATAGCGCAGGTCGTAATACAGTGTATTTTACTAGAATTGTAAAGAGGAGGATTACATAAAAAACCTCAAAAAGGCGGTCTGCCGTGAGTTGGAAAACTAATTAGTAAAGTGATTTCTACTCGAAGTACAGACTAGTTGGGTATTAAATGCTGTATGCTATGTTTAGCTGTCTACCCCCCAACCACAGTGTATACGACGGACGAGGGGAATTAAAAAGTAGAAACGTAAGAAAGAGAGAAAGAGGGGAAAGAGAGCGATAGGGAGAGAGATGGACGGACGGACGGATGATCGCGGCCCAGTTTTAATTCGCAACAGGGCGGCGGCGGCGTTGCCAGCGGCAATCCCTTCGACCAGGATCGAGGGACTTTTATTGGCATGAAGGCTTGGCAATGCGGCCAAAAGGAGTGAATGGGGGTCGGAAGAACATCAGAAGTATTCCATTTTCTAAAAATAATTAAAAATTACGATCAAAATAACAGGAGAATGAGAAAATAATAACCCGACAAGAAACGCCCGCTAACGTAGTGTTTCTACGTCTCCCAGCGTCGGTCCGCGGGCGGGTTGACGAAACGATTCGTTCAGCTAGGCGTTAAGTGCTATTTTCAACTGCCAAACTACTAGAAAATATCGAGTTTAATTTGGTCTGACATAACTTACGAGTAAATCAAGTCTAGAGTCATGCTTTCTATGCTTGATTGCAGACAACTGATCGAAGAAAAGCCTTGTCCTCAAATATACATGCCATAATTGGTCATAGTTACCGACATTGAAATAAAAAACACTATTTTGAATCGAAGTCGCGTATAAATAAGGAAGCAACTACTTCATTGTTTAATTCACTAAAATAACAAAATTTGATCCCAATATTTGCGATATCGAAAAGATTTCAAGGGTTCTGTGATTGAATTTACACATTAATGGGTTTATGAATTTTAAGGGTTCCCTAAATAAACAACAAATATATGTATATTGCGTCGAAGTAATAAACGTTATCATAGAAAAAAAACCTTCAAGGGTGGCGTGCAGAGTTCAGTTAAATTACTACTCTCGGCCGATTCCATCGACCTCAAGCTCAAGACTTGAACGTCACCGTCTGAAGGAGAAATTGTGGACTCCTCACTCCCCCTTCCGCCCTCTCGCTAATTCCTCACTCCGACTGAAGATCGATTACTTCAGATGCAAAACACGCACTTCGTCCGCTCTTCCCAAACAAATTCGATTTTAAAGTAAGAAATATCGAAGAATTCCTCTTCGCGATTCATTAGGGACAATACGAACAAAAGATGAGCGATCATATCATTGTTTTTTTTTGCAACGTTTTGAGCGAAAACCAAAGATTATTTCCCACATACGAACTAAATCTACACGGAGGGGATTCAACTAATGACTCGGATTCGTTGGTCCACACAAGTGTCTCACATTTTATTTCCATAATTGCCGACTCATCTTCCGCATTAAGACTCAGACTAGCATAATGCCGAGAGGGCGTTGCGCTGAAAGATGGGGGGGGGGAGGCGGGAGGTGGGGGGGAGGTTTAGAAGTGGGGGGGGAGGGCAGACGGCCCAAAAAAACAAACGCCGGGTGGGAGTGGTAGTTCAGAGAGAGCGAAGCATAAACTACACGCGCACACGTTATGCAGATTCCAGGGGCAGGGGCGGCCGCGACGCGTCACACTCTAATAGTTCTTTACTTTCCTCTCGCCACTTCTTCGACACCGCTTTCAGCGATCCCTCGTCGCGTCGATGTTTCGGGGCGACCAAGATTGCTCGTCAATACAAGGTATTGCTGCGAGACCTCGTCCATTGTACGCAATCCAGGTAAACATAACATCAATTTATGCTGGCTTTGCTAAGCATTCATCACATTGCATTAAGGTGGTTGGAGCGATTTTCGTCATAGCACAGATTTGTGTGCAACTTTCTAACTTCTGGTCCCTTTAGATATAACCGAGGCTCCTCTGAGCCGGGTACAAGTTGAATCACCGCAAAAATTGTCTGCTAAAAAAACTGTACGACAGTCTACTCACGTGCGAACAGTCTGATGCAAGAAGATTCGTCACAAAATGAGCTTTGACACTGACGAGAGAAATTGACTGTTTATTTCTGCCAGGATTTTATACGAAACAAGTATAAAGAGATACGAAGTGAGTGCATGATTTCTGGCGAAGTAATTTAAAATAATAAAAATGAGATACCTTGAAGATGACTTGGTTTTCTCAAGCGTCATTCGCAAGGTAAGGCGATCATACACCGAAAGAAAAAAAGGTATAAATATATAAATAATGTCATCAAGTAGAAGAGGACAAGCGTCGGGAGTATCTGCTTCAAATGAAGTGCAAATCCGTCCGCCCCAACTCGTAGCAGCACAGTGGTCGTCGTTTCCGCACGTCTCCTTTAATCGCAAAGAGCACACATTGGACTCATGGCGCCTCCGTTCTAACACTTCCCCCCCTCGCCCTTCCCCTGCGACATCATAACCCCTCCCTCAATGGCAACCCTCCCCTACTGACACCACCAAAGCCGAGGCAGAGCAACCAACGATTCTCCTTCTTGGACTTCTCAAATTCCATCTTCATCACACAACACTTTTCCCTCAACACCATGCAAACGTCCAACATACACCTGCGCTAAGATGTCTGGATCACTGATTAAATGAACTGGGATTGAGGATCCTTCGAAACCCGAAAAGAGCAATTCATCCGGTTGAGAATGAGGGACGCTGAGTGTTTTCTGACATCGGCGAGATAACTAGACTCACTATTACTATTTCCGAATTATCTATGAGCTTATATATCATATGACAGGCAAAGGCAATACGACGGATAGCCTATAGCAATCCATTTAGAATTAAGAGCACTTCAAATGAAAAGCTTTACAATACAAAGAATGCATTTTTCCATCGATTGCTTGGTTGTGCTACACTGTAGCAGCGTGAGTAAATTACAGGATGCCATGGAGCAATGAAACTAGTTGAAGTAATAAATATATTCTGCGGGACGCTGAGTTTTTTTGGCTAATCTTTTCTAAATTCACAACGGAATTGCACAAAGTTTCGGTCATAAAACAACTCTCACGACTCTCTCCCGCTCTCACACGATTCCGAACCAAAAGGGGATCAATGAATAAGCGCTCCAAGTCGATGGAGTGGTTATCTGTGGCGTGGAAGCGATTCCCGTAAACAGCCACAGAGGAGCGTGAGACCAGAGAGCCCGAACAGAACACGAAGTCACGCACGCGTCGCATACGCACCGCGGTAACGACCCGATGAATTGAACCACTGATTGCATTAGTGTGTTCGAGAGCCATCGCGCCAGGTGTAAAAACATTTCGGCCTCTGTTTGATTCTTACAATTGATCTTATTCACCCACGTGTCAGACAGGCTAGTCGACCATCGTACTCGTACGTGGAGGCCGGCACAGGGCACAGGGACTTCTCCGAGAGGTGAGGTGGGAGGAGGGAGGGGGAGGGGAATGGCCGGGGGGAGGGGAGGTGGCGGTGGAAACCACCCTCCTAAATTCCCTTCCTTTCGCCAGCCTCTCCTCCTTACCCCTTCAACGCCGGATGTCCGAATCAAAAACGCAAACAAACGCCGCGAATGAACTGAGGTCCTCGAAGAGTGGACCACGAGGAGCGATCGCCTGCCCCGTACAAGGTGAAATCGCTCCGACAGAATTACGATGTTTACTCCCCGTCCTCAATTGGAAAGGATAATTAAGAATGAAGGCACGGGAAAACAGCAAACTACGGCACAAATTTTACTCCTATTACCCTTAGGGACACGATACGTAGATAAATATTATGTGACATCTTCGCTAATGTGTCTGACGTCAATGGGAGAGCCTATTACCTGCCAAAAGGGAATTCGACTAATCGCCGAACAACTCGAGAGCGGAAGACTCCACAGCTGTTAATGATGTGAGAGCATATTCGCCTCCTCCTGTAAACCATGCGAGAAGAAGCACTGCGCTCTTGAAAACCGGTCCATTGACCCATTCTCGATGTAACTGATGTTCAGCGATAGAGAAGCCGAAATGCCGCGATTATCAGTCGCCTAACGAAGTGTGGGCTAACACTTTAAAACGCGACCTTATGCTTTGGCCGCGATAAGAGAGCGATGCACCAAAATGTCACAGTGTGCTCATATTCGAACTTCCCAGGATTAGGCGACATTGGCGTCCGCCGGGACCAAGTGACGTCGGCGAGGGATACGAAGCACGGCACGGAAGCAAACTGTGATAGCAGCAGAAGGGTAGCTAATTACCCTGAAAACATTCCAGACGTCTTCAATCCATACTAAAAACTAGAAAATAAATTATCTTCGGCCTTGTCGAAGCTTAATACCCAACACCATCACTTTCAATTTTAAAAAAGGCGTTGTTTTGGTGCGAACTAACCCATTTGAAAACTGTGTCATCCGTCTGTGGACTACTAGAGGCTTATTACCCAAATTTAATCTCGATATCTCAATTTTTACGGCAGTTATCGTGCGAAGAGACAGACAGACAGACATGGTTAGGTGGACTCGTAAGGCGATGCTGATCATTTCAATATAAATACACTTTTCCCCATACGTGCCATCGCCTCCTTTTAATGCGTTACATTTCTGCTGTGACAAAATCAATATTCCCTCACCACGCAGTGGTGTGGGGTATAATGATGGGCGAATTTATTTTCCCGAAGAATTGATTAAGTCATTAAATAGGTTTCTCTCTACTACTTTATACTAGATGATTAACGATTATAGCAACGATTCCATGACAATCAATCATCAGTAATGTCGGGAGAAGCTAAACAGTTAATATCGCTTCCATTTTTTCCCTAGCGTAAAACTAATGATCGCGAGTCTTGAAACAAAAAGCTTTGTTGTTTGAAATGCATTGACTCAAGCAAAACACATCCAATTAACCAAAGTTAACGAAATATAAATGACGGATATTATTGGACTCAATTTACACGAAGGATGTTAGCAACAAAATAATTCGCATTAAGAAAGGGCCGAGCACGTGTGGCCAAGCGACTTCTCACGAAAGAGCAAGAAAGAGGGGGGCAACCAACAGATAAGGATGGATTGAATCAAAGCCGCCTCTCGATGGATGCCTCACTTTCCTCGAGCCACTACCTCCGGTGTCAAATCCTCCATCGACCACGGTGAGTCACGGCGAGGGGGGGAAGGAGGGCTCGGAGTGCGTCGTTGGTCAACGCCGAGAGGACATTTACACCCTCCGATCTAGGATCAGTTGAATGCAAACACCCGAGTTTCCGGAATTCTTCCGGCTACAGCCAGAGGGATAGTAAACGGAGAGTGTAGACCTGAAAGTACGCTTGACGTCGAGGAAAAATTATTCGGACTGCAATCAGGAACGACTCGCATTAAACCAAGATATTTAACAAATTTAAGATAAGTTAATTTAAGATAAGTAATATTTAACAAATCCCTCGAAGAACACGCGGTTCCCAAAGACTGGAAGATAGCAAACGTGACCCCAATTTATAAAAGCGGAGATAGGGAACAGCCATGTAATTATAGACCAATATCATTAACGTCACTATCATGTAAAATTATAGAGCATATAATAGTTACATCAATAATGGGACAACTCGACAGCCAGGATTTATTAATAACAAACCAGCATGGGTTCAGAAAAGGACGGTCTTGCGAAACTCAATTAGGTCTTTTTGTTCACGATATTTTAGTTTCCGGAGAAGGTAACATACAGGTAGATGCAGCGTTTCTTGACTTTAGAAAAGCTTTTGACAAGGTTCCCCACTGTAAGTTACTCGCGAAGTTAGCATCATACGGAATAGACAGTAATATAGTAGGCTGGATAGGAGACTTCTTACATGAACGTGTTCAAAAGGTGGTATTAGATGGTGTCAGCTCCGGCGAAGTAAAAGTTACATCAGGTGTTCCCCAGGGAAGCGTGATCGGCCCAATTTTATTTCTTCTGTACGCAAACGACTTGAATAGTGTAGTAAAAAATAGCAAGCTCCGTCTTTTTGCCGATGATGCAGTAGTGTATAAGGAAATTAGAAATGAAGAGGACAGACAGTGTTTAGCTAAGGATTTAGATGCGATTGATGATTGGTGTGATAGATGGCAGCTAGAATTAAATTTGAAGAAATGCGCGATTATGAATTTTTGGAAAAAGAATGGCCTTCCCCGGAATAATTATAGCATCAAAGAAAACAAAATATGTAACGTAGAATCTATTAAATACTTAGGCGTCACCATCAGTGAAGACATGTCATGGGGGAAACACATCAGGGAAATAACTAGTGTAGCAAACCGTAGATTAGGATTCGTAAAAAGGGTTCTAGGCAAATGCGATGAGAGAGTCCGAGAAAGAAGCTATTTTACACTTGTCAGGCCTCATTTAGAATATGCCGCTAGTATATGGGATCCCTACGAGGAAGGTATGATAAAAGAATTAGAGCGCGTGCAAAGGAGATCTGCTAGGTTTGTTAAATGTCGTTATGATAATTATATTAGTGTTACGAGTTTAATAGAAGAACTAGGATGGGAATTACTATCAGAACGCAGGTTAAAATTTAGGTTAAACCTTTTAAGTAAATTCGAAACCGATTTGTTCACAGATGACGTTAGATATATATTAAGAACCCCTGCGTATTATGCTAGGTTTGACCATATTAACAAAATTAGAGAGATGGATTGTCGTACCGATAGATTTAAAATGTCATTTTTCCCGCGCACCATAAGAGAGAACAATAGGCAACGTAGCAAAAGGGATAGGTAGGTGAAACATAGTTAGAATAGTCTGTAGTGCATGATGCATGTAATAACTACCAATAATCCCTTCCTTATTATGTAGATTTTAACCTGTACTATACCGTAGTAACTAATATTCTATTGTAATAACTACTGCAATTACTTGCAATAACTAATAATCTACTGTAGTAACTAATAAACTATGACCCTGTTTCTAGCATGTCTACATTATATATCCTACTTACATGGCAATAGTGCATGTTTGGTGATCTTCACCCCCTGCCACACACCCTCGTGGTGGCTCGCAGGGTATTACGTAGATGTAGATGTAGATGTAGATGATATGATGCCAACCGACTGTAGCGCACGGATGAACGGTACATGGAACCGACCGCTGGAGAGAAGGCAGTGCTGAGGAGGTCATAATGCAGAAGTTTTCGTCTCTTAATTTTACACCTCCATTAAGTCGGTAATCAGGATTGACCGCATACTTTCCGACCGATTACCTAATTGATTCACCGATAATACGGCAGTGCGTCCTAATGCATAACCAAGAGAATTAAAATCAAAGTACTATGGATGAATTGAACAAATAATATTCACGCCGCAAAAATAATCCTATCTTTTCGTAAGAAAATGGGTAAAGATTAGGCCGTACAGGCAGGATATATCTTCGTGAGATCTTCTTCACATCATGAGGACATGGTATTAAAAAATATACGGCATAATATGGTCAACTGTGTCAATTTGAAGCTTGAAAACATGGGCTTTGGGGATTTAATAAAATTCCCCATATCAATATTTATGTATTCAATGGAATGTAAAGAATATGAATTTTTAATTCTCTTCACGTAAAAGCTTTAGGTGCGTAATTTTATCCCTTTGAAGAGCCACTTCCGAATGAATTCGAATTTCACAATCGGACCAGAAACATTACGCTCTGGACTTATTTCAATTCATCGACAGAGGAAATAAAATAAAAAATGACCTATATGCCGAAGGAGAAATTACCCGCCGAAAGTTCTAAAATAAAGTCTCTAGTTCCGGAAAAGTATTCACGGACATATATACACAAAGGACGGGGAAATCGGGCGATTGAGTACAATGGAAGTGGGACGAGAAGGGTTGGTACTCACCGTCCCGGGACATGCCAAGCCGGAGACATTTTTGCAGTCGACAGTATTGGCATCGGTTGCGGTTCACTCGGTCGACGAGGCACGCCTTGGATCGAGGGCACTGGTAGTTGACCACGGAGGATTGGGAGCGCCTAAAGAAGCCTTTGCACCCCTCGCATGTGATCACGCCATAATGAACCCCGGAGCTCTTGTCGCCGCACACTTTGCACGGGATTATCTCGATCTGAGCTGTAAGGAAGAGGGAAAGAAAAACAAAAAATCTTCATTAGACGATTACGTTCATTTTTAATGCACTAAAACATTCAAATATGCAAATACTATACTGAGCACCAAACCTTCTCATGGGAGACTGTTCCAGAATTTTGTGATTCATGGAACTGATCCCCATCATTCGCCTTTCCGCCATAAACGTTATATCCGCAGCATAAATTAATATAAAATGTAGCGATACGTTTTCATGAGCTCAAAAAGGCATTTAATTGAACTTCGGTGCTTTTTGAAATTTGCTCGTTGCTCCGTTGGGAATACTTCGCTAAGTTTTAATTGGATCGATCCTGACGGAGGCCAATTAGGAACGGTAATCCAAAAGTTTAACAAACTTTCAATTCGGAACCTATACGAAGCCGAAACTCAGGATTTTTGGAAGCACTTTTGAGATCTTTAGAAAGATATACATTTCCTTTTGACCCAGACATATTGTCACTCGTATCGCGGAATTAAAGCATCGTAAAGAAGTCATTATCTAAAAAACGGAAAATTATAGTAAACGATTAGGACACTTGAGCCAACAACAAAAGAGTGGAGAATTTAAACACTTAGTGGCAGTTGTCATTACTGTAGCAATTCCTAGGATGTCTACCATTCTGTCACTTAGTACTTCTACTGAACATTAATTTCTTTTCTAATGGAAGGGTTCTCTCCACTTTAGTATTATATTATTTGGATTGATATTATAAGTATTGGCCTTGATATTTTTAATACTCTTATCCAATTACGTCAAGATTAAATTGAAATGTTTACTCAAATGACTGGTCAAGGCAATTAAGGCACGAGACCCGAAATACCAAGAACACCCACAAATTACAGTGTCTTTCTCGTCACCGTCCATATCCGTCGTGGTCTCGTGATTGATGCTTAGCTTTTACCCCATCACGAACTTAACACTTAGAAACTTGAACAACACTAATCGAAGCGCAAACCACCGTAAGTCATCACAAATCAGCGATGGGTAGGCCACGCGATAATGGCAGCCAGTTCAAGTGTATGCATTCGGAGACGCTGAAAGCACCAACAGTCAAACGCAAATGGGTCGATTAGGAACACATTTATTCCTTAACGCCAAAGCTGGATAAAGCAGCCTTCTGTTCATAAGTAATCTCTTTCGGTCAACAGTACGTTAGTCCCAAAATATTCAACTTGTTGAGAGCTTATCTCCACCCAAACACCGTCAATCGGATCAATGGAGCGACATAAAATTTAAAAAAAATCGGCCACAGATCTAGCGCCTAAATATACCTCTGTCACGCTCAAGGAACGCACTCGCGAAAGACCGACAAGAGGGGGGGGGGAAGTGGGAGAAGGGGGCGGGAACGGGGGGTCGCAGGACGCAAGCGCTCGTCGCACGGGTCGACGGAATAATAATACAAAGCGAACGCAAAGCACGGCCGCTGCCGAAAGGGGGAAGATATGTATGTGTGTGGGGAGGGGGGGAAGATATGTATGTGTGTGGGGAGGGGGGGAAGAGGGGTGGGTGGGTGGGTGGGAGAGAAGACGGGAGATGATGACTAGGGATGGATGGGAGACGGGGCTCCGATGATGGAGGGGAGATTACGATCGTCGTTCCCTGACGTGACGGAAACGGACGGAGGAATTCAGTTTTTCCGTCATATTTCTGTCAAAGAGGAATGTATTACGATTGACTGGACTTACGGCGCCACTTGACGACCGTTTTCTGTCAACGAAGCTCTAATCGGTTGCGAATATTTCAATTTTTTATATTAGAATCTAAATAATCTGAAAAAATTCCGACTATTGCTGCTTTATGAGGTCTAATTACATGTCATAGTTAAGTTAAAAAAGTAAGATGGAAAATCTGGAAATGAATCTCAATGAAATATAAACAGAAGCTCTCCTCTGATTGACTGACGTTGGCGTGACAAGGTGGTAAAATTGGACTTGACCGTCATTCATTAAACGTCAATATCCGGCCATCATAATTCTCTCAAATAAATAACGTACAAACAAACATCGCCAGACCCTTCGTCCATTCGATCGCCCATTCCCTCTGACGGGCGCTTCCTTCAGAGCTTTCCGCACACCACCCAGATAGGCAATGGGAGATTCCACAGAAATATCTCCGACACGGCTGTGATTCGAATCCGAGCCCGCAGCATGGAGAGCCACAGCAGCTGTCTCTTTCCCCCGGCAGAGACAAGTGGAGGGCTGACTGTATCTGTAGCATCTTCGAGTCGAGGATTGGATTGGATATTTGAGGAGGCGACCGACGGCTAAGGTCGTTTGCGCCATAGGGAATAGGTAAGGGAGGATAGAAACCCGGCGTCGGCATTAGCCTGCTCTTAACGAAAGGTGCCGAGGGGACCACGGTTTAAAGTCTCATCCGACAGACGGAGTACTGTACTTGAAGTGCCCTCCACGAGACACTCAAGTAGAGATCGGGTTTCCTCTGAAAAACATCCGCCTCTGCAGGGATTTGAACCCTGGCCACCCGTGCTGTAGGCGAGTACTCAAGCCACCCGACACCAACCCGATCCCCTCCGAGTCGAGCAAATGGCCGACGTGTTTTTGACGTGGATTGAGCGAGATTCGTGGATTGAGCAAGTGATTTTTTCTTAGTCATAATAAAGGCCAGAGTCAAAGTAATTTTTTTTTATTTCCGCAGCTGTTACAAGTATGAAGTAAATATTGTTACTAAAATATTGGACAAAAACAATTTATTTTTTATTTTTTTTTTTTTTATCTTCACTACCCCGAATACAGCACAATGGGCCAATTTACGTCGGGTGAATAACAGTAACAACGTACGAGACACAGACACCCATGTCCTGGGCAGAAAATATTTTACCCAGGCGGGACTCGAACCCGCGACCCTAGGGTTGGCAGGCGAGGACTTTACCCCGCCGCCACCGGGGCCGAAATTGTTCTGTATGATTGAAATTATCAGCATTAAATAAATATGCAAACATAAGTTTTAACTTGACCATTTTTTCGCGTCGGACGCTCGAAGCGCCTTCACTACCGAAGACTGTAAAAATTGCTGCGTTGAGTTGTTTATCTACAATAAATAGCTGAAAATTCAAAAACAACTTCACGCCATAAAATTATTGAAGAGATGAAGGAGATAGAAATACCTCATTTTCTAAACAAAGCAACTCTGGAGTGCATCCCCATATCGAATATTTCTCAGGGAAATTACTATAAACAGTTCCTATTATTGGTAAACATCTCGTTGAGCATGGCGGTAAGTGGCAGATATCTTGGCGTACTAATAAAGGCGTGATATTTTTCTTCGTGATTCGACCAAATTCATTGACTTTCGATGTGAAATGAAATCTCGCTGTAAATGACTTGGACACAGTGTAAGACTCGGGGGAGGAGATTTGCTGGAAAGGGGTGGGTGTCGAGCGGGGGTGGGTGGGGGGCGGGAGGGAGGGAGGGAGGGAGGAGGAGGGGAAGGAAGGGAATGGTCGGGCCGGGAAGAGAGATGGGAGCACCGAGAGAGGAGGAGGAGGAGGAGATGCATCGAGTAGTCGTCGCCGCAAATAACTCTGGGAGGGCGGAGGTTTGCGGAGAGGGCGGTTTGGGAGGATGGGGTGGTGGAAGGGGAGGGGGGTAAGCGACGAAAATAAAGACGGGGGAAGAGAGGGCCGAGGAAGGGGAGGGGAAGGGGAAGAGCGGATGGAGAGAGAGAGTGGAAATTATGAAAAAAAGGACCATATGTTGTCCACCTCCCCATCCCACCCCACCCCATCCCTCCGCTCGACCAGTGGACGACAGCCTAAGAGTCGGCAATACTTTTCCTGGGGCGAGCGGCGGACAAAGAGCTTTCATGAACCTCGCAAGATTAAAACTCATTTCTCTGGCCGTTAAACGAGGCGAAGGTGGCCTCTACTCTCGGCCTGAGACCGGAAAATGGAGCTTTGGATGGGTTTTATATAAAGATTTGCTTCCAAGTTGATAGATACATCCCATCACACATGAAAGCATCTAATTTCTTAATCCATATGTATTAAATGAAGTGCTGGAACAGGAGCATATTCATAGGAGAGTAATTCAGGATACAAATAAATGGATGAAACCCATCTTTAGTCAGTTAAATTTGAAAAATTTGTAACTCCTTAAGGAATAGGAGAGAAATAATATTTCACTAAACATGAGAAATAATACAATATAGAAAATTTCCCAATATATGTATCATTGATTCTCACTAGAGTGTGAAGTTATAAAATTAAGAGGGCCCATTTTGTTTTAGCATTTCAAAGTCTCTAAAATGTAGTAGGGAATAGTAAATTTTAATTTTAATTCGATCGAAGCGCAATGTACAGTAAGGGGCCGATTGAAAAAAATTAAGAGAGAAAATGTGAATACTCGGGAATGGCTGCAAAACAAAATTGGGTTCAAATGGGAAAAATTGCAAATGTTTTGTCAGAAATGAGATCGACAATAGCAAACCTTCGATGTATTTTAACGCTCCATTTTAACATTGGAGAGACTTAAAAAATGAATCTAACCTACGGAACTTCATCTCAGTAATCCACGAATGCCGTTCATTTCAAGAGACCGCTGACTTCCCATTCCGAGTGCCAAGGTCGATTCCCGTAAGTATGAGAGACTTTTCTTTAGAATACCGAACACTACCTGGGTGTCTTGCAGAGGTCACTTCAAGGTCAGTATTCTACCAGTCGGATGAGACGAAAAACGGTGGTATTCTTGGAACATTTTGTTAGCGCACGTCGGGTTTCCTTCCGCCCTCGCTCCACTGGCCAACAAACCCTTCCCTTAGCAACCGGCCCACGGCACGGCGCATGCGACCTCATTTGTCGCTGGCCTCCAACAAATCAACCAATCACAGAATGAAATTTCTCAGGAGCCGATTCTTGTGTTAAGATCAGGATGAATAGCCGATTTGAAACACGACTCCAGAGGAAACGCACAATTTTCGAGCGTCGAGAGGAAGAGTCGAAGCGCCCAAACGAAGGGTCATCCACGCAAATAGGAAACGATATCAAGGCTCTCGGGTCACTTCACGTGGCCCGGCAACAGCATTTCCCTCGTGAAATCCCGGAAACGTTGAGAGCGCCAGAGTGCGTGCGAAGCGAGCGAGAGACGGAAAGACAGGTGAGGAGCGAACCGCACGCAGTTTTGGGCGAGAGCCGACGCACGGATGAAATATGGCGATAAAGGGTGGAGAGAAAGGACTGAGGCAGTAGAGATAGAAATAGAGAGAGGACGCGATGGAGAAGTGGCGCACCCTATCCGAATAGCGGAGAAATGAGAGAGCGATAAATTCTGGGCGCTGACATTTGACGGCAACGAACACCCACCCACTTTGAGGGATAGAGCACGCGAACACCCACTCCCATTCATCTCGAGCCAACCTTGAGGTCTCTCAGTGAGACGAATCGAAACGGGACGAACGAAAGATGTGAGTCATCTCAATTCTCGAATAATTGTTCGTGTTGGCAGCAATGGGAAAGGCTTCGCTCCGAGCAACCTTCCTCCCTCGTTTCTCAGGAACACTTTTAAAGTTCGGTATCCCATGTCCCAAGATCGTCCATTGCGTAGCACCGGGAACTACTGCTTCTGCTCTACAGAAACAAACGTACATCCGTCCACTCCACTGATACGCCGCATGAATCCATCCAGGATGGCGAATCCATCTGAGTCCTTCCCCGTGAAGACCACAAAATCGATTTGGTGCCTACCCGCTGATGCCACGCAAGTCGCAAAGTTTGGATGCCATCATGGAGCTGAGAAGTGAATTTACGTAATTTTCCGACGAGAGAGGGAGAGAGAGGGAGAGAGGGGGAGAGAGAGAGAGATAGAGGGAGGGAGATGGAAGCGGTTTTCGAATCCATGTTATGCCTTCTCTGGTCTAAAAACCAAAAGGAAAAGAACGCCGCAAACCTCAACTGATCTTACGGAACCCTAGTAAGGTGTCCCCATTTTGCATCGATGTGTTGTGAAAGCCATAGGCCTTAGGGTAATCATCAGGTGGCGACATTTGATGAGAAAATGAGGTGTGCCAAAATTTTCAGAAATCGGTTTATATTTGGGGGTCGCGCACGCAGCTTTTCGTTTAACATTGGGGGCTCCCATAAGCGCGCGCCGCCCGTTTGAAAAGCCGGCGCTTCCGGGCCTCCCCTCCCCCCCACCACCTTCTACCTCTCCAGGCACCGTAAATTTATGCCAAAGATGACCTAAATGCACTCACAGTCTTCAATACAAATATTTTATGAGCAAAATGTAATCAAAATTCTCAAAAAGAGTGATATTGGAATTTAATTCTCGTCCGGACCGTAGCTTCCTATTTCCAATATATTAGTAAATGATCTAAATACAAGGCTTTGTTCTTCACATACCTGCCTCACCCCTCTCCCAAACAAGGTAATCAATTTAAGCCTACATATCAGAACCTTCGATAGATTGAAAGGGATTAAATGGTTGGGGGAGGAGAGGGGAGGGGAGGGCCGGGAGGAGCGCGGGCTATTCAAACGGGCGCTTATGGGAGCCCCCAATGTTAAACGAAAAGCTTCGTGCTCTTCTTCTCTTCGACCTCTTAAGTATATTAATCGATTTCGGAAATTTTTTGCACACCTCATTTTCTCATCTAATGTCACCACTATCTGAGACCCTATTGACTTTAAGATATCGATGCAAAGTGGGACACCTTACGGAACCCGAACAAATACACGCCCTATTCGCGATATGGTGTCGCATCAAAATCAAGGCCTTAGAGGGTGGAAATCACTTCATTTTCCTTTAAAAAAATGTCATCCTGCGATCCACAAAGGCAAAATTCATACGTTCTAACTCCAACTAAGAATCGATAAACACGAGGGCGATTCTGGAGTCGTATCTCATGCTGGAGCCGAACAACTTGGTCTTCGTCCCGCGCAATAGAGCAATATTGAAGCGACGAGGGAGCACACCTTTACGTTACAGAGATACGAAACTTCTTCACTAAAGCAAAAATAAAGAAGTTCCAAGGGCAAGAAAATTCGAGCTTTCTGGGAACCAATGAATATTTTTGATTGTGAAGTTATGCGAGATTTGAGAAGACTAAACTCTTTTAATTCTGGATTGGTTTACACTTCGTAGCAGTTAAAATGCACGGCAAGAAACACTCTACCCACACCGCTTTGCACTTACTTAAAAGTTAACAGTTGAGTTTCAAGACGAAAATGTTTCACTGGAGTCAAACTATCCTTTGTGTCCACTCCACTATGCCAAACGACGGGACATTCCGACGATTTCTCCGATTCTATCTGAGGCGTAGATTTCGATGGATGAAATCGATTTCGGGCGTCCCGATCGAGAGAGTCATGGGCCAAAGGAAGATCACGCGAACGGCAGAGCGACCGAAATCCAGCGTATGCGAGGCCTTGTGCGCATAAGAGAGCATACGTTCACCGCAGCTGAGTGGTCGCGAAAAGAAGAACCTCAAATTGCTATCTTCTTCTCTGGCCCTCCGATAGGTTTTATCTGACTAATCCCTCCATGCTTCTCCAAACTGTTCTGCCTCCGTCAACAATTCTTAACTCTTGCCCATCATTATTGGGTATATTTCAGTGTCACATGCTCTTCTTCCTCTCTCCCTCAATCTTTCCTTTCAATATTCTTTTCAGAAGGCAGTCTTTTTTTTTAGAATGTGTTCCATTCAATTCGCTTTCTTCTCTCTCAATAATTTCGCACTGTTTATTTTCACATTTATTCTAGCCATCACTATCTCTTATCTCACTTGATCACTCCATTTGCTCATTTCCACACCTCGCCCCACACACTTCTCAAATCCCTGTAGATACCTCTCCTACTTCCTCCTGACTGTCCATGTTTCAGCTCCATTAAGCCCCACGCGCCAAGTAAAATACTGCAAAGTTATTTTTCCAAAACCAACGTTAATAGATTTAAGAAAAAGATTTGCAAATTCGTATTGTTTCATTTATGTGTTCATTAAAAATTCGGAAACTTTCGATAAGAGTGAGTAACACTCATCACTTTCCGATGATATGATTGATTTATGATACGAGAGGTGATTAGGAATGAATCGCACAACATCGGCTGCTAATGTATTGCAAGCATCTCTGGCTTTGATGAGAGTGTATTACGCGATTAGAGAGATCTCCACAGTTTCTACCGCAAAAAAAGAGGTCGCATACAGTCTGCTAGACGCGGCAGTATATGTACTTTTATTTTTAATGATTCTCCTTGAGGCGCAGGCGATCCGTGGCGGAGTCAGGAGGAGGAGGGGAGCGAGAACGAGAAGGGGGCGGCGTGTTCTTTTTAAAGGGCTTTTATCAGCGGCGCGGCCGTTTCGTGATTGACGTATTCCGCGGCTATCGACCCCATCACTCGCTCTCTCGTGCCCGATAATCGAGGGGAAATATAGGAAAAGAATAAACAGCGGCTCCGCACCATGATCGTACTTCCGGGTAGGACCAAACTTAAAGGAAATAAAACAATATTTCTTTTTTTTTCACCGAGTTGTGCACGATGAAGACGAAAACGCTAAGACGATAGAAAAAGAATACACGTGTCTAACAATTGGCAATTGGAAGGATTCTTCCATTCTCCCTCCAAGTTACCAATTACCTCTCCACATATTTTCCAACCAAAGCAGAGGAAATACCACAATTTTGTACTGCGCAAGTAAAGCTTATTATTGACTCCTGCATTCGTTACAGTGTAGTCAGAGAGTGTCCCGTATTTCACAAAATATGATCAGGCAGTGTTAAAACTTTCTATGAACTTCAAGAAAAACGGCATTAATTTTTTTACAATTCAAATAAGTTTCCGCCGTAAGAACCTTTTAAATTTCTCTTTGGGTCATTTACCTCCGCCACACTTTCAATATCCTCGTCCATCGTCTCTCTCTCTATCACTCAGACGGCCTTCCCCTGTCTGATCCGCGACTATAAAAATAGGAATCGAACGGCCTAGCAAGCTTCAGTTTTAAAGATCAACCTTTTTTTCACGATTCCTTTGCATAAATGAAGGCCGATGACCTCAGCCCAAATTGAAATGGGAAATAAATAAAACACTCAAAAATAGCGATTTTGAGGGTATAAAAATAAGGCAGATACACATAGCTGGAGGAAGGGTCGATAGAAATTGGATCTTAGGAGTGGAGAACTGGCCTCATTTCGGGCACGACCTCAACAGCGCCAGACAGCAAGCAAGTCAGCAAGTTAGGATCTACCGCCACAAAAACGGCATTGTCGCAAGGATGACTCGAAATGTACGCAAAGGCAGTTTGAGCGATGTCTAGTCCCAAGTCAAAATGGAGACAATTCGAATTTTATTTTTTTCATTTCAGCAGCTGTCTAAGGCTTGACGTGAATACTGTAGTATTAATGACGCACATATATATGGTGCTATATCATCCTAATCATCATTGGTGGTGCGAATCTAAGATTTGTTGACTGCAGCCCTTCGTCCAACCCTGTCAACTGCTAGGCCCCTTACTTCTTGGTATCTCTTCCTACATCTACATCTACGTAATACCCTGCGAGCCACCACGAGGGTGTGTGGCAGGGGGTGAAGATCACCAAACATGCACTGTTGACATGCAACTAGGATATTTAACGGAGACATGCTAGATAATAGGGTTACATGCAGCTATATGGTTAGTATCTAAATAATAAGAAAGGGATTATTGGTTGTTATTACATGCATCATTCACTACAGACTATTCTAACTATGTTTCACCTACCTATCCCTTTGCTACGCTGCCTATTGTTCTATCTTATAGTACGCGGGAAAAATGACATTTTAAATTTATCGGTACGACAATCTGTCTCTCTAATCTTGTTAATCTGATCAAACGTAGCATAATACGCAGGGGTTCTTAATATATATCTAACGACATCTGTGAACAAATCGGTTTCGAATTTACTTAAAAGGTTTAACCTCAATTTTAACCTGCGTTCTGATAGTAATTCCCATCCTAGTTCTTCTATTAAACTCGTAACACTTATACAATTATCATAACGGCCTTTAATAAATCTAGCGGATCTTCTTTGCACACGCTCAAATTCTTTAATCATACCTTCCTCGTATGGATCCCATATACTAGTGGCATATTCCAAATGAGGCCTGACAAGTGTAAAATAGCTTCTTTCTCGTACTCTCTCATCGCATTTGCCTAGATTTGAGGATAGATGTTGTTGAAAGTCTGAGAAACTATGTACGTTCCTCATTATTTGGCCCATGGGATTTATTCCTGGGTCTTCCTTCCTCTGATGGGACTTTCCCCTCTATTTTACCTTCAATTGTGTTCTTCGCCAATCCATTTTGTCACAGGGTGTGTTCAATCTATCTTGTTCTCCTTTTCCCTATGGTGTTCCCCATAAGGCCCTTTCCTCTTCTACTCTTCTGTACACTTCATCAATACTTATTTCGTCCGTCCATTTTGTCTTCAGCACCCTCCTCCAGCATCAGATTTTGAAGTTTTCGAGTCCGTTATGGTCAGCTTTTCGAATGGTCCATGCTTCCGATCCATAGAGACCACACTCCACACGAATGTTTTCACATACTGTTTCCTGGTTTGTTGTCCTATATTCTTTGAGCGAAGCAGTTGTCTTTTTACCATGAACGCCTTCTAATCTTTGGCTATTCACCGCTTGATGTCCGATGTACATTTCCCGTCCCACGTGATGGTACTTCAGACATAGGTGAAGGAATCTATTTGCTCTAATTTCTCTCCTCTCAGGGTGACTTCTGCATTTAGTTTTTCTCTTCCGCATACCTACTAGGATTTTAATCTTTGTGTATGCCTGATATTCTCAGTAAATAAATAACAATATTTGTCTTTAACTTTACACATTATTTATCGACATGCGGTAAAACGCTTACGTAGAAGTTTTTTTCGATTCTGTAAAATTTGCAGCGGTGATTGATCGATTTATTTCTTAAGAATAGCGGAGGAAGGACGCAAACTGCACAGTACTGAATTTCTGACTAGATTCAAGGTGTTGGAAATTCCTAATTTTTGATCAAAGTCCATCTGGAGCCATCCATACGATTACCACATCCCTTTGAAAATGGCGGGTGATTTATTTGACAAATATCCCGACGAGTAGCGCGGGAAGTAGTTCATATTGTCGTATACCAGTAGGTCTACTCGTTGGGGGTGAGTAGCCTCAGAACTGATCGCATGTCGGCCAGGGATCGGGGAAGTTCAACAAACACTCAGGTGTTTAATTACTCCATTTTATTAGAAGCAAATAGGCACGATCTTACATTGGCTGCGTCGGATGGTCACAGCAACAGCCACAGAGATGGGAGTCGCCCTTCGGAGATGACCCAGGTCGTGGCGGATATGGCCAGTGGTCTCTACGCGTCGTCAGCGACGGACGTCTCGGCGAGTAACTTCAAGCGCGTAACAAGACCGTACGAGGCTAAGAGCGCGATTAAGAGTCAGTAAAATAAGAGTGTGTCTGTAGTTTGACCGAGGTTTATATAGTCTCTGTCCAGGGCACCCAAACACCCGGTGCTGACGTCAAAGCCACCGCCCTAAGCGCGGGTGTGCAATTCACAGTCAAGCTACTTGAACACACATCTCACGTAAAAAGAGACCTCCTTCGTCCTCCTATTACAGAAAATGCATCTTATCGTTCAACGTCTCTTGCGCGTGATCGCCTTTGCCCAGTAAATGCCATAAACGCCCCTAAAATATAAAAAGGATGGGCAATCCCTTACTTGGTCGTCGTCGGACCTATCCTAGGGTCACGACAATATATTGGAATCTTTCGAAAGCGGTGTTATGTTTCTTTTTTTAATGATACCAAATGTATCGGACTATACGTGAAACGGTATCTCGCTCAGACAACCGAATGTAATGTCCTGTCATGGATTAATTCCCTGATTCATGCTATGAATTTTTCATATTGATACTTATGGTATCGAAGCCTAACCCAAATTTTACATGCAAACGGTTCATTCGATTGTGACTAATCGATTGATAAGACGGCAACGCCTTGCAGGAAATGGCGAGTTAGACTCAGCAAATGACTGTAAATTAGTCATCAATATTATTTACACACATTTGTCCCAAAGTGCAACGAGGCGCCGTCTTAAGATATGAGCACACATCACATGTAAGCACACGTTGCTCACAATGCGGAAGTCATTCCCATTAATAGGCCAATGCTCTTGGTGACTGAAATGAAGACGCGAGCATTAATCATATCAGAGAGGAGAGCAAAGAGATACAAGAGGTAAATTCCTCCCCTCCCGGGAAGTCATGAAGGAACATTCCCAGGAGATAATTCAACGGTTCTCGATGAAAGAACACAGGACGAATTATGGCGTCTATCACTGCCATTCTTAATAATGCGAGCATATCGGACCCCTAATAAAGCCCATTTAATCGTGTGATTCTGAGTTCCCCCTAATGTTTCAATATTTTAACAACGGTAATTTCCATCAAATTCCCGTTCCTTCGTATGACTCGAAGACGATAATTTGTCAGTCGCCGCCGCAGCGCAGCATATGCCCCGACTGCAAAAGGCGGAAAATCTAGGCCAAATGAACAGGGATTTAATTTTAAATTATTATAAAATTATTTTATCTCCGCCATTATAAAACTGGAGAAAACTTCGAATTTTACGGAAGAGACATAAGAATGGATATATTTCATCAAAATTAGTGGTCAGAGCGTTTTTGTATAGGTTACTATCGAAAGAAAGAACTTTGGAAAAGTGTGCTAATATTATAGTAATTTGAGCGTTTTAAGACACTTTTAAAAAAATAACCCCAGTAAAATATAACTCAAAAGTAAAAGGAATGGCACTAAGATATAACAATTAGCCACTATTATGTCTTGTGTCTGCCACGATTAGCCTAAAAGCCAACTAAATTCAGCGGTCATGTTGAGTGGGAATGTGAGAAGTACTAGCGGGAAGAGTGTGAAGTAAGTAAAGGGATAGGAATGGCCAGGGGGGGGGGGTGAAAGAACTTGGTTTGGATTCTGCGTCAACGGACATGTGCAAATGAAAGGCTTTGTTTGTTCGATCATTTATGGATAATGGAATAGGGGCGAAACATGTATTTGACAAAGTTGTGGTGAATGGCGTCCACAGAGAGCATGGACCGAGAGGGTCGTGGTTGAATGTGATGTTAAAGATTTTCTGAAGAGACGGTGTCACGGCGATGGAAGAAGTCTTGCGAAGCGAAGCGCGAATGCAATGAATATCACAGGGATGCAGGGGCATTATGGGAGAAATCGTTCAAAGAGAGCCATTGTTCCAGGCACAACAGAAACAATTAAGTTCTTTGACTTTGATAACTCCTGGAGAGGATGGCGTGATGAATAGATATGTATGAAGCTATTTTAATCTAATTTTGGAGTTGCGAGTTCATCCAATTGATACTGAAAGACTAGGTTATAAACATTCCCATGAGCGTTCTCAGCGAAGGTTCGAATTTAGGAGAGAAGTTAGAAGAGTGTATGGTAATATTTATGTTTACAAATATGTGACTCTCTTTTACGCTTTAGAGTCTTACATTACATCAATTCCCTCGGCTCGAATGACCGCGATGGAGATCAAGGGTTCTTCCAGAACTCTGGTCCAGACAATCAGAGGCGAGGATTTCCGCGTTCGAGGAGCCCACGAGGAGCCTCTTGAAAGAAAGGCGGTGCGAGTCGTCGAGATTCGAGCGGGCACACGGCAGTTCACGCGTGGACGACACTCGTCGTGTCTTCGCGAAGGGCACGAGAGTGGGATGGGAAGAGGGGGTGGGGGAGACGGTTTGGAGGGGGGGGGAGGGGGCGAGTGCGCGGGGGACTCGTCGAAAGACGGGGGTGGAGAAAAAAATCCAGCTGATGGAGTGCGACATTACCGTCCTCGAGTCAGTTCGCCTCGCACGTCGAGAGCGTCTCAGGGAAGAGCAGTTCGGAATGAAATCCATGTCCACTGTCGTTTCGGAGAAGTGAATCACGTGTCCGAAGAATCCACATTGGCGGCCTACGTTTATATAAGAATGTTTCGACGGCTCCATTATCTTGGACGCACCGCGTAGGCTGTGCTAGTTGTGCGATGGTGCGTGGGATGCAATAGGTGGTACATATTAAAACAAAAACGCGTCGAATGCGATTCTATGAGGACACCAAATCATGCATCGAGGGCTATTAAGCGTAGAAAAAATTAAAATTAAGGCCCTACGATGTGTCATCGCAATGAAGGCCTTCGATAAGTCACGAAGGAGAAGAGGCCGAGGAATTGTGAACACATTGTCCGATCTGCATCGTCCGAATGGAACGAGGAATGAGGTCGCAAAATAAACAGTCCTTTAAATTACGAAATACTGCTCTAAAAAATGAAGTTTCTCGCATTGACATTAGATATCGTTAACAAAAAATACGACCTATAGTTTTCGTAGTTTTTCGTTAATTTTCATGGAGCAGTTTCCCTATTTTTGCCAAAAGCGGAGTCTTCGGCGCACGATCGTAATACGTATTTTAAGCTCTTCTTAAGACGGAAAATAGAATGACATTAGTTTAATTTTTTCAAGATGTGTCGCGACAGCTATATGGGCCCTCGGGCTTGGGATTTCCAACGGATCTCCTCGGCCACATTCATTGATATTCATTTAAAACAATGATTGGGGACATAGCTTTGTGACATGAACAAAGCTTCCTTGACTACACCACGTTTACAATGGGTCGATTAGAAGTCTGCTTCAAAAAGGAATCCAAGAGAGTAAGAAACCACAGGGACGAATGCCAGGGTAGGAGTGATCCACTTAATCGACCCGCGATTCCAATAGTGTTAACCTGAGGGTCCGTTTAAGGGCGCGGATGGAAGGATTCCGTCTCGCCCGAAAGCAGCGAATAGAAGGGTACATACTGTAGCTGTACATATTCGGAGAGGCGAGCAGGAGAGCCATTGAGGAAGGAGAGACGGTGGTTAAATGTAAACATATTATAGGAGGGTAGAGAGAGAGAGACTGAGAGAGAGAGAGAGAGAGAGAGAGCTGAGAGAAACCTGGCGTTGCCACTGCGCATGAAAACCCATCCGGGACGAGCGGAGGGGAGTCGACGCAGCGCACCATTCGAGCAGAAGAGGAGGATATTGTGGAAACTGTTCACATCCGTCGACATACGCACCCGAGAGGGAAACCCAGCGCCATTCGCCACACCTCTCCCTCGCCCTCTTCCATCCAAAATAGTCGGCCACCTCAAGCGAGATCCTCCCCAAATCGCGACAGAGACCATATTCACATTCTGATTGAACATTTAAGCAATTTTTTTAAAGTGCGTAGTAACTACTAGGTATACTGACACTGATGACCATTTTTATGACTGATTTTCTGAGTAATTAACTGAATACAAACCTTTAAGGCTTTCCTCAAGTATTATTTTTTCACGCCTTGCGCTGAGAATGGTTTCACATTCGAAGGTTTGTGCTTTCACTAAAAAAAAATAATACTATGAGTGACAAACGTTTTTGAACCTAACTTGTGCCGTAAGACCACGGGTTAAAATGGCATTTAACGGACAAAAAACCAATTGTGAAGGTGGCATTTATTAACTCACATCGACAGATGTCACAAATGAAAGCACACCTGGGTAGTTTCACGCAAATCTATGCCAAAACAAGAAGCGCTCCCCCATGCACTCCTAAGAATATTTGCAAACCCGGGAATGCGAAATAGGAGAACCGTGCGAAAAGGGCGTATATGGCCGCGGTGGGGCGAAGTAGTGTTCTTGTGGAGGGGCGGGGGGGGGGCGAAGGGGTGGGCGAGGGATTCGGAAAGAGCGGAAGACGCTCGAAGTGACGAGGGGGGAGTCCCGCCCAGCGGAAGCGAGCGATGTGGGGGAGGGAAATGTGGAGGGGGGGATGTCCTGTTGCACTGGAGGGTGTCTGGGAGGGGGGGGGGGAGGAAGGAGGGATGGGAAGGGAAGGAGGGAAGGGGTGGGGGAGAGCGTGAGTCGCTGAGGAATAAAAGCGCGAGGAATGTCGAGGCGCGTGAGAAGGGAAAGGTCAGGTCGGGCGTTCCGAGCGCAATCTCAACGCAATCGGGTTGGTGAGGAACGAGCGGGAGGCGATGCGGGGAACTGTTGTTTTGTTGTTTGAACCAAATGGGGGGGGGGCGGGGGAGGTAATTACTCACGGTCGAGGAGTACCCCACACGCCCTCGCCGGACTCCGCGTTAAATCGCGAGAGCGAAGGGCCGAAACGAAAACGTGCCCGAGTGGTCTCGTCCCGACACGTCCGCGAAGTTGTCACACAAATAGACGGCGAGTGAACGAATGCCTAATTTGTAAGGATGATTTGATGGTGACACTCTTCGTTTATACAATATGCTGATAAAATGCTTCCCTTGTATATGCGATGCCGAGTTCGCAAAATGTACGGAGGACCTCCGAGACGCATGTGACCAGCCCTCGGAATGGAGATGCAAAGAATGTATGTGATTTAAATCCACATCATGCAAGACATTTCGGGAAGTATGACCGAGATAATTACCCAAATCAATCTCCGACAATTACGTATACCTCAACGTAATCCCCATGCTGGATAATTACCAGCCCAAAGGCTAACCATATAAACTTAATCCATAATAAAATTTAAACAGAAAGGAAATTGAAAAAGGAGAAAAAATTAAGCATTAGGATTTCTTAGCATTTCAACTTTGAGTTGTATTGTTACAAGAATTAGAGAGAGTGTCAGGAGATAATAATTCGTCGAACAGAAAAGGTGCAGCGTACAATAGCGCGAAAGGATTGTCAGGATTACGGAATGATATGGGGTATTGAATTTTCCCGAATTAATAGCGCTTCCCGAAGCAAGCACTAGTCATTCGGGCAACTCGCAATAAATTTCGCGTTCCAAGCAAGTTGTATCGGAAGAATTTGCTTGGAATTCCATACGCAATTCTCACGCATATATAGCATGAATTAATAACCTAATGACGCAGACAATTGGAGGGGAGATTAGAGTATCGGGCGGTTTCAAGCCAGAAAAGCAGGCGAAGGTTTTTCTGTCCACAATTATGGACCTCATTATACCCAATGAACATCCCCTTCGATAAGCTACCGCAAATAATCACCAATCACCAGCAGAGTATAACTCGCGAATTCGCGTTCGCTCGAATTCGCTCCTCACGCGACATCCCACGCACTAATTATCCTGGGCTCAACAGGCACCCAACCCTCGTGTTGGGCGGAATAGATGACGGAATCACGTGGGAAACAGTGACGCGAAAGGTGTTCGGAAAGCACTCCTATAATTAGTCTTCCCTAGTTTTTGCAATGCCAAATTGTATTCGCAACATTGAATCAACAAAGATGCGTCAAATTCAAATACATACACGAAAACACGGCACCGTAATTAAGAAAGTTAATTCAGAATCGACAAAACTTTTAGAAAATATCAGCGGACGTGGTCCTTGTTCGAACGACTTGCGAGCGTGCATATGCGGAATCGACTTGTTTCTGTCACAAATGTGTGCTACTGAAGTTTCATTTTTTAAGGCAAGAAGCTTGAATGTAAGGAAAGTCAATTGCTCCAGCATTCATATTATCGAGTCTTCATTTTCAATATTGAATCCCAAATTAGACGCGGTAAGCGCTCCTCAAATACTCCTTTCTTGAGAGTCCACGCGGGTAATAAGCGTGAACTTGAAACAGCGCGAGAATGTTTCACTCCGGTAGACGCTAACCGGCGTTCGTGATGGCAAATCTGACGACACTTCCTCCAGGATAACAGCGTATTCGATAGAAATGCAGCCAACGGGTAAAAGTGTTTTCCATGGGTTTTACGTCGATGGAATTCGATTAGGGATTCCTTCTGTGGATTGGAAAAAGCCGTGGCCACATATCAAATACTCATAAAGTGAGGTTTCCCTAATATTCGTCAGTTACGAAAGTCTTCATTTTTATTTATTAATTCTTACTCCTCTGACATTTACCAGCCGGATACAGCTTCTCGGGCGAATAGTGCCCACGAGATTATGCGTTTAACATAACTTCAAAATCCATGAATAATTACTCTTTGCTAGTTGTGGTTAGTGTGATGACAAATATGCTAACCTAGAATGTATCTCGATGATTCTTCGGAAAGGAGCGAGACAAATGAGTTCGAAATTAAATCGATTATCATGACTTAATTATTTCGATCAGCGTTTCAAACACGGTGCCAGTAGAGATAACGGGGAAATTTTAATTTGACGTGACAGAAACCTCACTCACGCTCACACTCATTCCTCAATTATAAATCTCCGACATTCCAGGGAACTATTCGAGTACTTACGAGCAACGCCACACTTACGAATCATTCGACCGGAAAACCATCCGATGAAGGACGCTCGGCCAACCTCACAGGTCCCCCTCCCTCTCCAATATCCCTTCATGCTCCGAGGATTGGGAGTGCAGAGGGGTGGAGTGGTGGGGGGAAGGTGAGAATGGCGGGAGGCGAGTCTCGCTTCTACGGTCCGCCTCAAAAAATTCCTCCGTGGCGTAGGACGCCCGAGGCGACGAGGAACACGAAGGAATGGGACGGTATCCGGGCGGCCGAGACCATCCCCCTCCCCCTTACTCCCTTATCCCGCCCCCCCCCCCCGCCCGCCCGCCCATGCATCAGCGACGCATAACACTTATCACAGGTAGCGGTTCGTGGAAGTGATTTCAAAAGCGACCCAAAGGTGGATACGCTCAACCCGCTTCACTCGACCCCCCTCCCCCCGCCCCCCAATCCTCCTTCCTCCCCCGTTTCATATGCATCGCTGACGGTCCTCCCTTGCCCCTCTCTCTCTCTCCCTCTCTCTCTCTCCCTCTCTCTCTCTCTTCAAGGCAGACTCTTCTTTCATCATCAGAGGAGTACCCAATTGAACGGGCATTCGACGGAAGCACTTTGCTTCCTCGGTCTCGGCCGGAAGACATGAGTGGAAAGAACAGAAGTAAACTTGGTTTTAAGGCGATTACCTTCAGTTATAGAGTCAAAAAACCTAAGCCTCCAACTACACTATGGCCATTAATTTTTTATTGTAGATACTATGAACCGACAACTTCAATCTTACATCAAACAGCATCCGTGTTCGTGACGAGATTCGAAGTCGTGACCTTTAGGTCGTCAGGCCAGTGAGTTACCGTAGGCGACCACCATGATCGACTTGGGAAAGAGAGTGAGCAGAGGAGCGTTTCTCCATCACCTGGGTCGATGGAACACGACCAATGTCTCATCGCTCACTATGTGCGCGGCTTCGATAAAATGTTTCGGGATTCCACAGCGCCGAATCGGCGGACACGTAACGGAACGCGGTGTTTCCCCACGGAAAGGCACAGACGGCCGTAGGCCAGCTAGGAGAGCACGGAAACTAGTTCCGCCAAGATGTAACATGCTCGGAATCGGCTTCGAGCTCATTATTCGCACCGAATGAATTCTCCACACAGTAAACGATCGCGAGCCACTGGACCAGCTGAAGACAAATTTCCACGAGGTTCATTTGCGCACCGTTATTTCCGGCGTTAAAATTTCAATGAAATGGAATCCCGTTCGAGGAAGGAAAAGGCAATTAGTCCATGGAAACGAAGCCGGTGGCGTTTTTTTTTCTTTCTCGGCAGGTTTGAATGCGGTCGGTGGCTTGGGAAGAGATCCCACGAAATATTAACACACCTATTTTCTTCACGAAATGTAGGCATTTCATAACGGTGCAATTGAAATAGCGCTTCGGTGGAGAGGATCCCGTTCTCATCTTATTAATATAACCTCCTCTACTGCAGCGATTCCCGACCTGAAGTATGTATACCTAATGGGTCACCAGGTTATAAGTACAGATATGTGGGAAACGACACATAATTGCTCATAAAAGCAGTAAACATGGTAGCGAGTACATCTACATCTCCATATTACCCTGCAAGCCAACTCAAGGGTGTTTGGCGGGGGGGAGAAGAGGATGGGAAAGGTGGAAATTGTGAGACGGCAGTGCAGATGCCTGGAGCAGTACGTAATGAAGGGAGAAGGGGTGAGAGGCGTGTTAAGAAGTATGGGGAACAGATCAAGTGTTGACGCGTGCCGAGGTGAAGTAGGAAAAAAGGAAGTGGAGAGTCTCGATGTGATTGGAAGTTAAATTTAAGTAAATCTACCTCCATAAAAACATACTTACCCAATATACTACCATTTTAATTACAATTATTCATTATCGTAAACGTATTCTCATCCCTAGCCTGGTTCCAATTATCTGGTGTAATATGCAATTGATTTGGAAGTCAGAAAAGATTGTCAGCATCTGCCTCACCATGATAATTTAACTGAATGCTTAATATTCACACGCCTTAGGTACAATTTTGGCCAAATTTAACGCAATACTATCTGTGGCTCTGCACGAGTTTTCTCTCCGTGGAATTTGCTTACGCACCCCGGGAAATACTGACAATTTTACGAGCGATTCTAAAGTACAGCCGCACAGAGGTTGGAAATGGCAGAAAGCAGGACATGTGAGCAAAATGTTTTTTTTCGACGTAAAGAATTGAAATTTTTCTCATATCCTCACAAATGATAGCTGACTGTGGAAAGGTAAGCCATTTGCCTTAGATATTTGCTGATACTTAGAAACGGAAGCTTAAACATGCCCTAATTTCTAAGCAAACACCCGCTTTCATTTTTTTTAATCTTTAAAATTATGCGGATGGTGGAGAAGTGGAAATATTTTTATGAAATAAAAAGATTACAACTATCAACAAGGTTCATTGCCTTTACTTTTCATAAGCTTCGAAGATTTTTGTCGATATTTGTGTACTACTACGTCACAAAATGGCGGACGCTATTTTCTGGCAAACTATTACTTACAGTAGTCATTGTGTTGTTTGAAAATATGCACCGTGAGATGCTTCATCAGTGCATTAAGTAAACATATTTTAACGCTATTTTGTAAACATTTTGAAAAAATGTTTGCGTCTCCCAAAGAAAATTAGATTTTCCGATCGCGCGTCGCGGTCCGGCTCCGCGCGGCGGAATCTGATTTTGTTGGATTGCCAAAGTTACGTGCGCCTTAAATCCCCGAATCCGCCGTTTCCAAGCCACACATGTTATCCCTGATTACTAAAGTTTTTTATATTGAAGATATAGCGAAGATATCGAATCCAGTGAATGGACCAGTTGACGCATAACTGTGGTAACTTTTTTTTTTCTTGGAATACTTTACGGAATGATCCCGGAGAATATGAGCGTCTATAACTCTTGAGAAGAAAGTCTGCGGGTTTCTGGCTCTCCATGCATTGATTTACAGATGAAAAGGCATCATACGATGGATTCTTTTTCTTGGCCTCACCAAACTTCCCCACCCCAACACCCTCCGCCTCTTGGCAAAGGCTTTTTTTGTGCCCTACTCAAAAAGGTTGGATAAGTGTTCCTAGAAAAATGAGCGATTTTTGTTGCGACATAATGCACGGCTCATAGAGCTTTCGACTTTCCCAAAATAGTTCGTCATTACTTACCAAAAGCTTCTACTGCGACTGATATGCACTTTCCGATACATTCCTTTCGTAATGTTTTATCGGCATGATTTTTTAACTTGGTGCTTTATAAGTGAACATTATTAATTGCTCAGGGCCATTAAAAAGGCTGGAAAAAGAGTTTAGTGCTTCCTCTGATAGATCTAAAATATGTCCACAATATCAATACACAATCCTCTGCTTTGGAGATCACATTGAAAATCTGTCATAGTTTAACGGAGCAGGGAGGTATTGAGTAAGTTCAACTTAAAATGGAAGCAACGACAACCACTCCTGGTAGGGCAAGGATAGTTTTGTCTAATTGGAGGAAAAGTCATAACGCACAGACAGAGATAACATCGGAAGACGCTCTGTCTCTAATGATCACCGTGGAGCTGACTATGAGTCAGTATAATACCTTTATATGCTCCGCTCTTAGTTATGAAATGCATCCCAGCTATGAGAGAGAATGAAAGCAAAAATCGCGGTATACCTCGATGGGATAAGCATATCTGAGAATATGTGCATAAGTGAATCTTCAAGCTCTCTTGAATCACACGGTGTAGCGGGGCCTGGCATGCGTTTCCACCCGCGCTAAAACATCCAGCGATGAAGTACATTGCACATTAGAGTGCTGCACGGATTTGATGGAAATTAGGGCCCAATATAAACAACTGCGGGAACGAGCATATTCATCAAGAATGTAAATCAACCCCCTTGGAGCCCCTTTGCTTGCTGAATGACACAACAGGTCAGAGATTAATGTGTGTCTAGTTTTATCTTTAGCTAATACGATTAAGATGCCAACGGCAAATGCTAATACCTACACTATTTTACGATAGATTAAAAGGGGCATATCCTAATGACATGACATCATGCCAGTGAAAGGTCGACCGGCTGATGTGAATAAATATGAAGAATTCAGGCATCTTCGACCTGAAGACGGTTCAGGCATCTTCGACCTGAAGACGGTTCAGGCATCTTCGACCTGAAGACGCCTCCAGGATAGGAGGAGAAACGTTGTCGGAAAAACAACGAGGAGACAAACCCCGTAAAATGGAAAGAATAGTGGATAAATATGCTTAAGCTTATCAACATTATATTGTTGCATCCGATCTTCCGATGCATCCGAAAAGTGCACTTTTCCACTGCCGCATACTGTCGGAACTTTAATCGATAGAAGGTAAGAATGTATCATAACTCATGCTAGAACGTCCAAAAGTTAGACTCTCTATCATGCCGAAAAATAAATCTCTAAATGTTAATTAAATAAATACCTTTCTATACCCGTGTTTTCAAATACAGCTTTCCAAGAGAAAGTCAATAATACAATAATACAGAAAGCCTTTACAGAAAGGATGAGGCTAATCGTAGATGTGCCCAGGCCTGGAACAAGCAAAACAAAGGATGGCAATACAGCGAGACATTTTTTTGATTCGCCAAAACTGGCAGCTGGTTTAATAGGCACTGGTGTATATCGACTTATTTGCTCAGTAATAGCTGCTAATGGGTCACTGTCACATAAATTACACCGAACAATCACTTTTGAAAACTCAGTATTGGCTTTACTCTGTGGGTATTGCAGGTCTGTTATTGAGATTAGAACACGTAAGTCCACTCAGGCCTCCAACTGGTGTGAGAAGGTTGAAAGAAAATGGATGACCCGGGGAGAGGGGAGGAGAGGGAAACGGGAAAGAAGAGGGAGGATATATCTTCCTGCTTTTTGGAAAGACCGACAATATGCGCCGTTTTTACGTTTTTTGCGTTTTACGCCGACCAACACAGTTTACCATTGACGACGGGGTGCGATTGGGGAAGTGGGGGGGGGGGGGGGGAGGTCAATGTGCTTGGCGAACTCTAACCTCCCATTCTCCTTCTTCCTCACCACCCAGGCAATCTCCACTCTTCCCACCCGCTGACGACACCAGACGGACACCAGAGTGGTCGCCGCCATTCTTCAACTCCGTCCTCCGCGGAAGTGCGGGACAGCGACAGTGGTGAAGGAGCCATCGCAGAGTTCCGACTCAACACGTCTGGATTTACCTTTCTTGTAATTTCCCGGTCCTCCCCAGCACATGCCCTCACTCCTTGCCATTGTGAAAGTGTTGAAGGACGTCCACAATTCTCAGAATATTTACGTAAAGTATCCGTATAAAAACAAATTTACGCTTTTGGTAATCAGTGACAGCATGCGAAACTTGAAAACGGCGAATTCGACGAGTCAAGGTCCACCCAACTTCGACAATTCAACGGAGTAAGTATTTCCAGGCCAGTATCTAAGTAACGCATCCATTCGTATCTAACTAACGGCTAATACAGAAGACAAATGGCTTATCATTCAATAAACAGCAATCATTTGTGAGTATATGGGCAAAATTTCAAGTCTTCATCTAAAAAAAACATTTAGGACTCTCGTCCGTTTTTTTCGATTTCCGACCACTGTGCGCCGCCGAGGACCCCTCGCGCCATCTATTTCCTCGAAAAATCACCCCCTGTGCCCGCCGTCCATTCGAAATAAATACTCGGAACAATTCGAGGGAGGCCATCTAAAAGTGATGCGGTAATTGGTACTGGACTCGACGCGACGAGGGTAAGCGAGGCAATCAGGTGGTCGCATTCCCATTCGGTGCAACGGCAGGGATCGTCGGGGCGGACCCAACGCGAGTGGGCAGAGATGGGAGGCTTTTGGAGAGGAGGATGGACCGGGAGATAGGGAGGGGACTGCTGGGGGGGGTGGAAGGTTTCGTCTAACGGTCGCTCGGGACTAGGGATGACTTGGGGGAGGGTGGGGCAGAGGGGACGGCAAGCCAGCGAGATCTCGACGGTACGAGACGATTGTGCCGGTTGTTTTAGCTTGAGCGAGATTTCTCCTCTTGTCATTAGAAAGACCATGTTCGTATTAAGTTTTTTATTTCAGCAGTCGCAAGAAGCATGAAATTAATATTGCCATACAAATGGCTATAACATATGGTTTTAATGTGACCGAAATTCTCAGGAATTCAATAAGTCTTTAACTCGACAATTTTTTCACACCGCATCGTGAATATGCCTTCGTATGACTTATATATTTATTTCAAACATAAGATTTATAATGCGGTTCTGTAAAATTAACTCGCTAAAAAACACAAGTCGGAATAATTAGAACGGCACGTGTGCGGCGGAGGTTCGCTAGCGAGATACTCTCGAGTCGAGTGAGGTACGCGCCTCCATCGCTCTCTTGTTCGATAGGAGACGACTCTCCTTATGAAAAGGAGGGAACTACTGAAAGACTCCTCACAACATTTACGAGGGACGATGTTCGTCCCGTTATCTCGAGGCTCAATCGAGGCGTGCTTGGAAAAAGAGAAAGAAACAGGTGTCCACTCGCGTCGAATCTATTTTTAGAGCTGTTTTTTATTCTGTTTTGAAAGAGGATGAATCCTTGATAGCGTTTGGACGATGGAAATTTTCTTGATAGACGTTCTCTTCCATCGAAGAACAAAGGTTTTATAATTTTTCGGGCGAGGCAACAGCGCCGCCGAGATGCTGCAGATCCGGGATCGTTTATACGCGTTCCGTGACCAAGCCGATGAGATTTAACGAAGGGAGCAAAAAGAGACACACGTTTCCACTATACCAGATGGGAAGTGAATTACCTACCCTCATTTGTAAATTCTCGGCAGTCGTAAGTCCCCCTCAATCATTTCTCAAAACTCTATTTGGCTCATTGGCATGAGCAGTTTGGTGGAATTTCCCTCTCTTGGGAAACCATTCATCACTTCCCCGAGAGTGAAACGAAAACTATGCCACGTAGAAAAAATATTTGCAAATCCAAGCAAGATCCTGAGAAACAAAGAAAAGTACAACATTTAAAAACTAATTCACAAATAAGTAAGCCTAATCTTGCGCGAAGAAAAATGGTTAAAGAAATCAACTGGCCGCCGACATAATTAACAATACTTATACAGTATCGCACATAACATCTTTCCACTTGTTCAACGTTTAGTGGATGGATTCTGAGGCTGAAGTCTGGTAATGGGATCCCAAAATACGTCGGCGGTTAAAACATCCCGAAATAAAAATTCATATACCCTTCTCTTTGGACGACGATCGCCAAGCGCGGAGACACCGCAGGCGGACAATTAAGACGGGGGGGGGGGAGGGGGGCGGCGAGTACGGAGCAGGGGCAGCGAAGACGGGAAGAAGGGTCGCGTGCGGACCGCGGTGTTCACACACACATATATGGGGGGGGGCGGGGGCTGTCTCCCCCCCCCCATATATGTGTGTGTGTGTGTGTGTGCTCACCACGTGTAACAAGAGGGAGGGACGAGAGGCATTGAGAAAGGTTATCACGTGTGTCAACTCTGAGTGAGACCCGGGGGGCGGGAGGGGGGAAAGTGGCCGACTGAGGAGGATTGGGAGGAGAGGGGGGGTTCGGAGGGGGGAAGGGGAGGAGAGAAAGGAAATGAAAAAAAGGAATCCATGAAAAAAAAACCTCGTGGAAATGATTCGTCCTCATACTTCGGTTGTTCCTATCGGTGGTCCAGCATGACGGAGCCTCGCAGCTCCACCGAGAAAACTCGGGCAGTTCCCTAGTTCGGTTCCCTGAAGATGACTGCCGGAATTGAGGCGAAACTGTAGTCGAATAAAGTCGACCAATTGCGGAGGGAATACGAAAGAAACGACTCATTCTTCGTCAACGCCCGGAGGAGAAGGAGATCATTTACTGATCCCAACTTTGGCACTTGAGGGACTCATTTCAATTACAGCACTTAAGTCAGATGAACATTTGTGCATGAACCCTTTGGCGTAATTTTCAAGAGCCATCAAATGCCTTCGTCAGATTTCCCCCTCTGAAGAAAGCACTTCAAATACAACTCGAACCGTCGCGACGCGTCGGGTGGGACGATTCAGCGTCGGCCCCTCGACGTTTCTCCTCGAGAGAGCAGTGCCTAATGCACGTCACAACCACGCCTCTCTACTCTATTCGTCCCCACTCGTAAGACAATTACTTATCTCTCGGCCTGAGGGTCCGATTCGCGCAAGGTTTAAAGATTTAAACACAAAGAGCGACGATAGGGGAATAGGGTGACGCTAAGGGAGGGAGGTTGGGGGGAAGGGGAAGTGAGGAGGAAAGGGCGGAGGAGGAAGAAGGAAAGTTAATTCTCACGGGTGTATAGCGACGGGAACAAACGCTCGGCGAAAACGCAACCTATCGCCCCACTTAAAACTGCCCGAGCCACAGACCACAGCCGGCAGAGGGTGTCGCGACGACACATGCGCCGAGGGCACTTGGTCCACGCCCCCTCTTCCCTCTCCCAACCCCCTCTTACCTCCCCCCCCCCAAATCCCTTTGCTGGACATGTGAATCCGATCTCGGGCGATCACGACCCTTCGCCTCTCTCACCTCATCCTCCTACTCATCCTCCTCGTCGCATCCCTCCGAGTACCACCACGGAGGCCAAACGCCGCTCTTCCCTTCGTCAACAGTTTTCGTGAGGATATTTATTAGTATCTTTGGTAATAATTTGTTCCACTAAGCAACCAAATCGAAAAGAAAGATTATACATAGGTTTAAGAAAAATTTGAATCTATAAAATTGCAGTGGCAAAAGAATAAACTAGCAGCTAACTTAAAATAAGATCGACTCGAATGAGGTCACTGCGGAGTTTTATCGCGCATGTGGCGTTTGATATAAGGTATGGGAACCGTTTGGCGAGGAGAAGTTGCAGCAATTTAAGCCCAAGAAATAACTAACCAAGAGAAGAGGTAAGATGCAATGGCTCGGATAAATCACCTGATACATTTCCACAACTCATTAACTATAACTAGACAAAGTTTCTTGCATAGAGTATACATAAACCCCTCCCATTATGTCGCTGGTCCGAATCCACTCACAGAATGAAAGAAACGTTTGAACTCGAAAAAAATCGGGAAAAAAACTCGACAACATAACGAATGGCGACTTTCCCAATCAGACCTCGCCGCTGTCCACGCGAGTAATGAAGGGTTTCTCACATGCTCCGAACGAATAGCAAACGCCAGCACGTTAGTTAATTGCATTGCATCCAGAGATGATTGTGCTCCCGGCTCTACCCGTAACGATATAATGCGACAATCTACCTATCACCTCCACTACGAGTTCCATCCCCCCCTCCCTATGCGTATCATCAAATTCCGTTTCCAAGGCCCACCCCAATTTCGTCCCTATCCTAATTCCTTCTCGTTTTTCACCCGCGATCACTTCCACGTCCCCTCGCGCGCACCACCAAACACGAGTCTCGGCCCTTTCGAGTACCCACCCACTCCTCACACGAACACCCTCCTCGACCCTTCTTATCCTCGGGGGACAATCCAACCCCATCTCCCTCCCCCCCGCCCGTCCCCACCCGTCCACCCCACCACATTTCCACTGTTCACGCGCACACGCAGACATTTCTCATCCTTGCTCAAGATGCTGCAACTCCTCATCCCATCTCCACTATTCCTCATCCTCCCTTACCTACCCACCCTCCCCTCCCTCCTTGCCACACCCACTCCCCGCTCCCTCCCGCACCCCCTCGTCTCCCAACCCCTTTAAGCAGCCTTCCCTCCCCGCCTTCGACCCAACAATTTATCCCTCCCTAAACTAATTGCTGCTCGACTAAAGCGGCCACCGTCGTTTTAATGCGAACCCAAGATCGCCCCTCGGTCGTCGTCTGTTTTAAACGACCCTGCCCCTCAATTTCTTGAGCTGACGACGCTGTGGCGCTTCAATCGCGATATGCGATACTCCGGCGAAATTGCATTTAGAAAAAGATCGTCGGGGGTATGAGATGTAGCGCACTGCCATTTAATGCGACACATCGTACAATTGCGCAGCACGATGCAATATCTGATCAACGAAGCGATGCGACGTTTCACGTGGAATGACGATGCATGTGATGCATGGACTCGGCTGGACGTAATGCGGTACATGAGATTCACAGCGATACAACCCACTGATATTTTAAATTTGCAAAACGATGCGATATAGATCTGCGAACATCGCACAACCCTCATCTTTCTATCCTTCCCCACCCTCCCCACCCCTTCCCTCTGTTACGACACATTCAGCGAATGTGAAAAATGTGCTCGATTTCATTGTTTTTTTTTTAACTTCTTGAATATTTGAGTCAGCTTGTGCTGGTTCGATTGTCCGGGAAAGTAGAAGAGGAGTGACATTCGACCTCGGGTTATAAGCCTAACCACTACACCTATTTTTTATTGTTATTTTAATGCATTATTATTCAAGATTTCCATGGATGATGGAAGAAGATGGGGCAAGACCAATCACCAGACATCTCCAGTTTTTACCATAAAAACCATTGCAGTATTGCATTGCAAAAAAGAACACTCACATCGATTTTTAAATTGTCGGTGGGTCGGGCTCTTGAGTAAGAAGAATTGAAAGAATGAGGAGGAAGACATGTGATGAATGGGGAAGGAGAATGGAGGGAAAAGTGGGAGATTGACGCCAAAGACCAGGTCTGGATGAAATGATGCAAAGTAGCTCTAGCGATGGGAGTGTGGGGGGGGGGAGGGGAGAGAGAATTAAAAATACTAATGAGAACGGTTGAGGCCATGGTGGCAGAGAGCATTATAAAATCTGATATGTGATAGCTCTAAACTTTTCAAAGTAATGTACGTGACTGAGGAAAGAATGAGTTCAATGCTTGGTTTTGTGGCTTTATCGTTGTCACCGTGTGTATATATAAATCCGATGACATCAGCATTTATCATTTCAACCTCTACCTTTGTATATACTTCCCAGGCGTCCATTCCCTCAAATGCATCCTTAAAAGTGGTGTTGTCGCGAGACGTGACTTGAGCCAGTCCCGTTTTCTGAACTCGGGTATCGTCTCGAGTCTCGTCTCGTGAACCCCAGTCCGAACCCGGACGAAACGAGACTCTCGTCTCGTTTCCCCCAAAAATAAAGTACCATAAATAGCCCAGTTTCCCTAGCGTACGTAATCGCTGGATCGGTACACTGTAAATAGTAATGACACTCATAAGAATATTAAATATATATTAAAGTGGACACCGAAGACATCAAACAGCATGTACAATCAATGATTTTATTGATACTCAATGAGTAAACTGGACATGTGAAATATAAAATTGGTGAAAAATGACTAAATAGTCACAACGATAGTACAGTGGCGGAAAAAATTAACGCAAAACTCATTGGCGTCTGAATGCGGCGTACACGGAAACTAATTGAAATCGCTTTTCCTTCGACAACTTGACAACATTGAGACAGCATATGGAAACCGGGAATATTCAAACTCTCTATGAATGGATATCGATTTTACGCGTCATGTAAATAGTCATACTAATAAGGTTTACGTTCGCGACATCGTCTAGGAGTTATAAACGTGATGAGCTTGCTTCGACCCGCACTCAGTCGAGGTTCCGAAGTCGTAGTTGATTATGTAGAGATGCTTACCATATTATTTTTAGAGCCTTGGACCGTTAAAAAAAATTTTCTTGATTGAAACTTAAGAAATATTACGATGAAAGCATTATTCGTTGGGACATAAAATTTTTTTATTCTCCAGATCAAATTCAATTACAATAAAATTACAATAAAACGTATATCCGCGTGCAGGGAATAGCTGTGGATGAACATCGTTTTAATAGGCCTTAAACTACTTCCGAGAAATATGATGTATTACAATTAACATATCCTGAGAATCTCAAGTTAAGTAGAGGAAATCTGGTTGGATAGAATGGTTTCCATGTGGAGGAAATTTTTCTCTAAAAGTATTTCCAGTACCTTAAAACCCTACTTAAGTTTCCGCCCTTGTTCATACAGGTCGTCTCAAACACTTAAATTTCTAAATTCCACCTAACGTAATATTATTTACTTTCTGAAAACTACTTTCAAAAATCCAGAACATTTTATTTGGTCCAGTTTTTACAGGAAACATAAGAATTCCCTTTTTTCGTTTTGTAGTAAGAACCACTGGACGCGGATTCCTCTTGATCGATGAAGTAGCCTAGAGGGAGAGCGTTCGTCTGCGACCAAGAATGCCTGGGGTTCAAATCCTGGCGTGGCCTCTTTTAGTGCCTTTATAATTAACCTTCGCGATGTGACTTTATTGCAGCCAAAACTTCGCAGGAATCCGCGAAAGGCCCAGGGAATGGACATTGACCTCATCCATGAGTGTGTGAGTTTTACACATATTCGGGCTTTGCAAAAGAATCAGAGCGGTCTCCTTGGTCGTCGAATGAGATGTTTACTTCCCATTCTCGGGCACTCGGCCCCACTTGATTTCTACGTCCTGTCAGTCGTATGATGCTCATATCCACTTATTCGCCAATTCACCACTCAATGAAAAGCTATTCATGAAGGAGGGAATGGACCGGTTCTCTGATTGTGTCAGTTACTCGATTTAGTGAACTTACCAGATGCTACATTCACCTTTAAATTACTTTGAAATGATTTAGTAAAGAGGGCAATTATTTTTGTTAGGAATTAGAGTTTGGTTCTATCTGCCAAACTTGTAAATACCGATTACTTATCTGAGTGAGAGACCAAACAAGTGTGGAATTTTCTTCAAAATATCTTTAAAACGGTATTTGAAGCTTTCCCAGTATTGTTTTCTAGGTTTGCTATAAGCAATACATTAACCGTGTAGTTCAACAGTCCAACTTATAGGATGGAGGATAATACTTAGAGAATTAGGTAAATTAATGAATCACTTAAATACCTTGTGACATTCACAGTGAAAAATGTTTGGTTAAAATTATGCAGTTAAATTTTATGAGGAGCATTTTTATACCCATGCGTAAGTAATACTCCGACAAAAATGCATCGCGTATCTTCCCCTGTGAAAGTGATAAAATACAAAAAATCATCTTTTTCAAGTAGCGACTAAGCAGTGATTAGATATTTTCCCCATGGTCATTTGTATACTCCTCATAAATCCGCAGAGTAGTCAATGGAGTGCAAATTAGGAATGTGCACCATCAAATATTATACGATTGCTACGTTCCTAAAGAGTCTATTCCTCTTCTAATGTGTCGTAATATTATTGCTTTAATGGAAGTTAAAGTTGTGAGTGCTCCCACATGAAGGTATTAACAGACTTTGTACAGGATCATAAATTTCATCTTTTAGTGGAAATGTATTTTAACGAATGTTGAAAAGGGACATTTGGAAATGGAAGGATTTTTTGAAGGGTTGGAAATGCTTTATTTAGAACGAGTGGAAAAGGTTAAAATGTATGCGTAATTCTCTCAATTTAAGTTATGTGTGCACATGATCACAGGAATTGATCATCGAGAAATATGCTGGTATTTACATAAAGAATGTGGATGTTAATTAGCCATATAATCAATCCATACCCCTCCATTCTCGATTTCCTGACTAAGTCTCTGTGACATGGAGTTGTCCGCATTTTGGTATCATCTTACTGGGTTCATTTTCCATTCTTCCTCCACGATTTTCCTCATTGCATCATAATTTGGGGTTTTTTCGTTTGAGGGGGTCGAAAAACGTTTGTTTCTCGCATTTTTCTCATACTGAACTCTGCGCTCCGAGCAGCCCGCTCCATCTACGTTACATGATTTATTTTGAACCATCTCCTAGATTTTTGACATTTGTGAACTCCTAAGTATTCCTAGTTGCGGGCGAAAAATGAATATTGATATACATTTGATTAAGCATAGTTCTTATTATAAGGGCATGAATTTAATGAATTTCGTTTGATAGTAGTAAGAAATAGGCTTTTTTTACTTTTAAACACCAAATAAAAGATCAGTGGGTGAAAGTTGAAGGCGCAACACCTCTTCGGATAATTTTTCGACAGATGTTTTTGCCTTTTACAAACCTACTATCCGATTCCTCCGCCTGGGAGAAAAATGAGGCATACTTAAAGACTAATGAGATCTTTTTTTCCTCCAAGAAGTTTGGGAGAGGCCGCTAAAACTTTGAACAGTATGTCTGCTTGCGCTTTCCGCTTTGCTTGTTCGTCTATCGACGCTCGTCTCAATGAAGTAGTCATCAGTAAACCTTGGCCAAGTTCCGGGTGGTGATGGTCGGGGTGGTTTGTTGTTGTGAATAACGCACAGGTTTCAAATACTTGCTGCACCAGAAAGAAAAGGCTCGTCGCGCTTCGAAAAAATAGGAAGCCCCCGTCGAATACTTTTAAGGGCGTAAGAGTAGTCAAATACCACTTCTTTCCTGAGAGTTAAACGCCTAGCGTCCGAAACATTATCTATGGCAGAAAAGGTATCGCCCGCAACACAAAGGGAAAGTAAGCTCTTACTAAAGGCATACTATTTCCCAAATCAATATAATGCGCCCTTCATACATTCCGATTTTGAATGGATTAGTATTGGTGGAGCTTTGTGTCGACACGGGGAAACCTCTTAAGGATCCACAAGAGTCCCCCAAGATTGCTCGTTGCTTTAAATCAGACTTATGGTAGCTGGCCTCCAAACCCATGCATGATGGGAACTAATGGCGTTTGATTGGAATGGTCTGGGCTGATAACGTGAAATTCTAGAACTACTTCTTTCTGTTTGTATTCCCGAGAGAGTAGTATGCTTTTTCCTATCCTATAGTTATTTTAAACGTTCGTAAACAATACCACCACTCATTTTAAAAGTAACTTAGTTCACAGTAACGCATGCGGACGCAAAAAAATTCACCGAAAGGATACGAAACATCATCTTAAATTCGCCTTGACATAAGAAAGCTCAGTAGCTGTTACTGGGTTGCAAACCTGAATCATAATCATGGTTCTTCATAATAACTTTGTTCGAGTACGCTCATGATTTCGAAAACGTGATCGTCATCAAGAAAGAGCGGGTGCTACATAGCAGTGGAGTGCGCTCCCAGGACCTTATGCATTGCCCTACCAATGCGGCTTGCCTTTTGGATGACAATAATGACCATAAGAAGAAAAGAACCGTGATCCCACCTCTGGTCGAGACATTTTTGAGTTTTTCATTCAATTTCTGGTCAAGTCAAATTATTTTTATTCGGCAAATTTTATCTCTTTTGTATTTAAAAAATTTCATATTATCAGCCAATCATTGCAGCTACACATTACATTCATTCATATCGCCAATATGAGAAAATTTATATAAAAACTCATTTGCGTTCATTAAAAATCGAACACGGACCACTCTTTAGCTAGCCAAATACACATGACAGCTACAACATTAACGTTACCTATTAATTTATTTCATTAATGATATTCTACTCTAAACTGAAGTCTTTTAAAAGGCTCTTTGTTAATGTCATATGTGCGGCGAATTTATAGCTAAGCATATAAGATATTATACAATCATCCATATGTTATCCATAGCTACACCTAATTTGGGTAAACTTTTCTGAATTTTTATTCGTATATCCTGCGTTTACTGGATAAAGCTTAACAGTGGACAGCTCGTCATCAAGTTCCTGTGTTAAGATGAAAGAAATATCGGGAAAATATGCCTAGATTATTCGGTATCGATGCGAGCACATCTATTTTGATTTCGTGAAATTATATACATTTACGTATGTTTTCATAGTTTAATCCCATTCTGACGGGCTAAGGACGGATTTATATTGGGACAAGAACGATTCATTAATAAATATCCATTTTGAATTTAATAAATATCCGTTAAAGGAACTTCGTCAGTCTACAAATGGAAAGTCGTGAAAAATTACATCACGTAGGCTATACTTATTTCAATTAAATCTTTTTTGTATCGATATTTGGTGCGGATAAATCTCGATTTATATCATTTCGGTGAAACAGATGCAGTACGCGTCATTCAAAAAGACCCACGGAAAGTCGACCGCAATAAATATCCCTTGGTGGTAGAAGATGAAGATTTTAGCATATAGTATACTGAATTGGGTGGGATAGTGAATATTTTTTATAATCAGTCTTTCTGTACAAATGATATCATTCGACGTAAGAACCATGCTGAAACAAATACAGCGATGCACCGCGACTGAATGTGCGAATAATATGAGACGAAAGCTCAAAAATAAGGCGACTGATGACTAAGTTCTAGGCTCCGACAAATGTGAGCTGCAAGGCGGATTTCAAATATTTGCGGTAGACGATGTTTTCCTCAGTGTTGCCAGTCTTTGGAGTGTGTACTGCTCCTAGAAGTTCCCAAAAATTCCGCATTCTGGCGCGCGAAAAATTTTGCGTTAATTTCTTCCGCCACTGTACATAGAAATCCACATAAGGTTGAAAAATATAACTTTAAAAATAATGTAATTGGTTAAAGAAAGAATGAACATTTTTGCTTCAAAAAGTAGTTTACATGATTATCAGGTTTAAAATAATAAAATCAAGATAAGTTTTATATATGACTGGCCAAATTGCTCGTCGCCCACGAGTTCACACTTCTGGCAGATTCGTGGCCCAACAGGCTTCTATGCTTTCTCATAGTCAATGCTGCCCGTGAGAACAATCTCTCCGCTAGAACAAATGTAGCGGGAAGGATAAGGAAGCCTCTCGCCATTTTGGCTCACTTGCCTACCACCAAGCCAATATGTTTATGTTACTAGGGGACCTCGGCTGTTGAAGATAGTTTTCAAGTTCTCTTCTCCATTCTTCATACTGGAATGACTGACTAAGGGTATATTTTTTTAAACCATAAACTGATTACTATAAAAGAGGCGAAAACTCTACTGAAAAGTTAAAAAAATTAAATAAAACTTCACGGATAAAATTAATTTTTCTGATCTGTATTGTCAAAATAGTAAAGTGAACTTAATAGACAAGGGGCAAATAAAGGGAAAAGTTAAGTCGAAAGAACATACCTCTCAGTAGTGGATTGTGCCGGCTCATACAGAGAATATACATACATCTAGCAGGTTGTCCTCATCACTTTATACCTAAGCAGTCCTATCAAGATTCTCTTGATCCATTGACTGAGCGGACTGCATTCGAGTGGAATACTTCGATATCGAGAGAGATCGATCAGTTCTTCAAATTTCTATAGGGAATTAGCCTGAATCTCTTTTCCCAATGGCGTTATGGAGAAAGTTTCACATTTATGACGAGTATCTAACATTAATACTGCGCAATAAATCCAGTTCGTCAGGCGGTAATGCTTTAACATCTTGTCACGATTATCATAATAGACAAGTAACAGTTTTTCATCACCTTCATTTCTTCTAGGCTTGTTGTTCATTTCTTCTAGGCTTGTTGTCAAGTATTTGCACAATTTTCAATTTCCAGCTTATCCAACAAAAAGTTAAGTGCAATGGTAACGAATGGAAGGGTAACGTAATTTTCACTTCCTCATATATTCATCAACGCTTAAAAGTTTATTAAAGCTTTGTGCACATTTTCAATCACTATCAAATAATAGAAGCTGGTATTCTGAAACCCCGTCCTCCAGAGACCACATTCTTGAAAGATTAAGTATATGGGCCATATATCCAAAATGCTGATCAGTGCTATCAAATCATGGTAGCATCCAGACGAGTTCTTCCATGAATTAAGGATTTGAGGAGGGGAGGATCAACGGTAACGCTTTGCAGCTTGTGCTTAAGTTCAAAGGATATTAGGGTATTCGTGAAAACTTCAGCAATATCCCTTCCTGTGTGGTTACCACTGGATAGAACGAAGTAAATAACAAGATTGGTACTCCCACTTCTCATCTATGAAATGAGTCGTCATTCCGTAGTACGATTTTCCAGCTATGGATTTCCAGCCATCGATGGTGAAAGACAGGTTGGATTTATTTTGTTTCAGCAACTGTAACACCGCCTTCTGCATCCTTTTATAAGGGTCAAGTGCCATCTGCTGCAATTTTGCCCTTTTAAAGAAATATTACGGTGAGATTCAACATCTTGCAAAAGTTTTGAGTATCATCATCATCAAAAAATCGGAAAAGGATGCATTTCTGTGCTCTCCAGTCAACTATTGCATCTTCGAAGTCATTATTTCCATCGCCATTCTGAACTCAAAATTAAAACTCTCTCTTATTTCACTTTTTTTCGATAATAAGAAAATTTTGCACTTAAATTGTGCTTTATAGTGATAGACATTCGTAGTGAGAAACATTTTGTATAGAGAGACTTAAGAGATATGGAAATTGATTGAATTCTACAGGATGATTAAAATAGTTTATTTAGAATTAATAAACGAGTTTATCGCTTTAATAAGGTAGGAATAACGCACAAGAGATAACTTGAGACATAGCTGCATTTCTACAGCGAATCGCGAAAACCGTAGTTTTTTATCTGCCACCAAAACATCGTAGCAGTTAAAAGTCGACAATCTGCAAACAGATTTTTTCTCGAGGTGCCCTTTAAGAATGGACTGGACGCATCTAAAATAGAGTACCTGATAGGTATTTGTGGGAGAAATAGGATGAATGGAGTTAGAATGAGTGGCTGATGAATAAATGCTGGTTAGATGCTCCAGCAGTGGATTTTTTGATTGAATGGAATTTTACTTAGCAATATAAAAGCAGATGAAAACAATTAATAACAAAAGAAAGCCAATTATAGTTATTCTTTTTTCTCGTATCATCATCCAAACAATTCAACGATATTATGCCAAATACCCTCGCTATCCTAAGGGAGATATATCACGAAGGAAGAGGTACATAGTGATCTCAATTGTCATCCATCCTTTCGCCGAGGTGACGTGCGATATGCGTAATGCGAAATTGCGGCGTCCTTTTTTCTTTGCAGGCAAGCTATAAGCAGGATTGCAAGCGCCGCTGGGCGATATTTTAGACTATATGTCAGTATAATCCATGATATTTTGTCGTAGAAGTGAGCATTGAAAATTTCTTCTTTATAAAATAGTACATAATTTGCTGGACACGTTTTCTAAAGGTATTTACAGTAGGTAATGAGGAAACGTAGTAAGCCAAGTAGACACTCCCTCACTTGGCTCCAGAAGTCACACACATACCATCACAAATAGTAGTATCAGTGAAAAATAATTTTTAATAGTTAACTAATTTATCGCAGAGTTATCATTGACTTATATTTCAAATTCAGTGCTCTGGGAAAACATGAAATTGACTTCGTATTAGAAAAGGACGAAGTTTTAGGGATAATGTTACACTACACACCAATTGATGACATACATGTCTGTATTTCGAGACATTCAAATTCTCGTAGAAGTGGTATCGTTTCGTCTCGTCAAAAAGCGGTCTCGTCTCGTTTTCGAGACAATACCAAGGAAGCCTCGAGTGTCGCGGAGACACTACTAAAGCCTTTTTCCTCTCCTCTCCGACGATGTCAAATACATCTCATGTACAACTACACTCAAATCTTCCTAAAAAACCCCTCCCCCTCCCCTCGGCTTCCCACCCCCTCCCCAGCATTAACTACTAACCCTCTCTCCAAATCCACCAATCACACTAACATTCCTCCTCCCAACCCCTGAGGTCGCCCCAGACGCAAGACCTGTACCATCGTCATCTCCAAACCCTTACCTCTCAAATTCCGCGCCCTCCCCTTTCTCCTTTTCTCCTCACCTCCCACATGTACCACATCTAATATTGTGCACATTCTCCAATGCGTCTGCGAATCCTTCTATGTGTGACTCACTACCGGTACTATCAGTCTCCAACTTAACGGCCACATATACTCCTGTATAAAACCCCTCCTCCCAACATGCCTCTCTCCCTGTGCCCACCCACGCCTCCTGCCATAGCCTTAATTCCGATTAATGTCTCAACGTGAGCCTCTCCCCCCCCCCCTAACTACATCCCCACAAGATCATAAAAATACTGAGCAATCTTGTATTTTGCTCCTCGATGCCCTTTCCTTTCCGGGAATCAATCGAGTACTCTAATCCCCACCTTTCTCCACCCCTTCCTTTTTTCATACCTTTCTGTCTCACCTTTCCCCTCCACCCTCCCTCTCACTCTTGGGTAATCCTTCTCGTGGCAGTCCTACAATCATCTTCATCTGAGGATGATCACAGATGCAGTCGCAAATTTAAAAATTGCTCTCGCGATATACTTCTTCAAATACACACACATTAATCAAAAGGGCATGTCTCCAGGATAGTAATAAATTCTCTTTCATTCTATTCACACACTCTGCTGATCCTCTTTAAGCTCCGGCTGTCCGCAAATGAAGGGAAATAGGTTCGCTGTGTGGAAGGAGGAGGGCCCGGAGCGGGGGGAGGGGGGGGGGAAGGTTGGGGGGCGAGATTGGTTGGTGTTTTTGGCGAATAGTACAGAGAAGTTAAGGACGACGACATGAAGTGCAGAGCGGGGGGGGGGGGAATAGACTTGGGAGGGGGGGTTTCCGGCGAGGAGTTGAGTGGGCTTTTCAAGAGAGGTTGTTCTAGCGGTGCGCGCGGGCCGGGCCGTGTCGTGGCTACGAGGACCGACCACATCGGGGCGCTGCCTTGTGTTACACCTGTGAGTGGAAGAGGGGTCATCGAACTCGGCGGCTTCCCCTCCCCTAACTCCCCCCGCCTCCCCACTCCACGGCGACGACGGCCTCCCCCACCCCAAGCAAGACTCCGCCCCCCCACACCACCGCGCATCCCAGCGCCTCCCACACCCACTCTCTCCCACGCCGCTTCCTCCCCACTCCGCACGGCGTAACCTCCCCCTCCTTCCTCCCTCCCCCGAGGAAACAACACCCTTGCTTCGGAATAAATGCCTCCTCCTCCTCCGTCACACACACACACACACACACACTGACCCCCCCCCCCTCTCGCCCTGTGCACTGGAGTCACCATTCGCCCCCTCCTGGCTAATTATCCCATCGACCTCAAGAGTTCTTCTCATGCCCCCTCCCTCCCTCCCTCCTCGGTGAGACTTTTCACTTATTCATGCGTGTCACGCACCACGAGCGGGGAATTCGAATTGAAATGCGTTCGAGTTCGTGTCCAGCGTTAAATTTTGTCGACAATTACCAGTCTTGAACCGACGATTTCAAATAAGAATCTCCCGACCTCGCATCCTTCGATGGAAAATTTATATGAGAGTGTTCCGTTGTTTTATTTCTCATTGCAATGCAGGAGCGGAATCCTGAGAGTGCTCTCATTATGGGATTATCTCTTCGAGAACAATTTTTTTTCAATTACATCTAGACTTACTTCGTGCGAAAAATTTTCCACACTTCTGATGAACAGTAGAGATGTATCCGAGAGCCGAAATTCGAACTTTAAAAGCAGGTGTGAAATGCGTTCAACAAATCGTGCTTATAAAAAATCCACCTCCGAATTCCATAAATGAATTGGATGCTTAATCGCAATAACGATCCCCAGGGAGCGATGTGTAAGATCAATGAAGTTTAGAGCTTCAACATTTCAAGAGTAGGAACAGTAAAGAATGATCAGAGCTAACAATTGTTTTGATAATATAAGAGGTATACATTATCAAATTCATCATTCTATTCATTCACGCGAGCTGATTTACCTGGCATACACCAGGATAGGTAATTTTCACGAATAAATTACTTACTGAGGACAAATAAATTAACAGTTTGAGACAAACCGATGAAGCATTTACGACGGTAAAACTAAAGTGCGTCTTAGAAGCAAGTTCATCGAATTCATAGAGACATAGGGGAGTTATTTACTCGGCGTCATAATGAAAAAAGGTTGCCGCCATTGATCATTTCACCCTTAAACAATCAGTTGAAGTCATACGTTTCGAAAGATACTGAATCCACATTCATAAAATCAATCAAGACAAGAAAAATCCACATTCATAAAGTAAGTATTAATTAATAAGCTGCCCACCGTGACGAATTATAAAGTTAACTTTTCATCGTATCTTTCAAACCTTAGACCCTTATTTTTTTAAGTTTTGAAAATTTTCTAGTTTCGACCAACAATTACATAGCTACGAAGGTATACTTCAATAATTCATAGAGGAATTTCCACTTCAGGACATGCGCAGAATCTCCTCCATTGATCGATCAAGCCAGGCATAATGCATCTCCCAGTAGCCCACGGCCCAGTAGCAAGGTTGATTATCACAATTCCGTACTGCATTACGCAGGTAATTAATCGTACTATCGTTAGTGGCTATCTACACAATGAAGCATCACTATCAGTTGGGCATCGGTGCTCCATGAAAAACGGTCGCGAGGTTTGTCGGAACGATCCAGAATGAGAAGAGGGCTTCGGGAGAGAGCACTCAAGAAAACAAAACAAATGGGAGTTGAAGATAATCTTGGTTGCATGCCATTCACTGCCGGGCCGAAATGTCTAATCTTCATGTGGATGTATAGACTCGAGACTCCCGCGCTTCTTTAGTTTGAGCTAGATAAAAATCAACCGAGGGGGGAGGAGTGCGAAGGGGAGGGGAGGGGAAGGTCGACGAGGGAACAAAGGAACATGTAAAATAATCCCAGAATATTCCTCCACCTCCCCTCCTATCCACCACTGGCCGAAAGAGGCTGATCCCCCCTCCCCCTCCGCCCCCCCTGGGGTCTCTGCCCATCCCACGACCCCCCGGGACCCGTTATGCGACGGGTCCTCCCCCCCCCTCCCCCGCCTCTAACGGGCACCTCGGGAATCATCGTCGCTCGAAAACCCTCGCTACGAAGGCCTCGAGACGAGAAGAAGCCATTCCTCCGACCAGCCGAGCCTCAGGGGTCGAGACCCCCCTAAACTCCAACGAAACAGCCTTTACCCTCTCTCCCGGCCCCTCAAATCCTCCCCCGCGGAGAGAATGCTAGGCGATGCGAGAAGTGTGTACGCTCATGTTAATTGCGGCGTCGCTTGTTCGTGGGAGGACGGTTTCCTCAAGAAACCCATACATGTGTAAAATGCCCGTAGTACTAGATACATAAATAAACCCAACAAAGGTGAAGCCTCCGAGACCGGGCTCACCTAGCGGACGACTCTACAGCGCGCTAGCGAGACCAGAAAACTTCGCAACGAGTGGACACGTGTCCTCGCACCCACCCACGCAACGATCCCTCGACGGGAAATAACAAGTGTAATCTGGAGAAATTTTCGGGAGAAAACTTTTACCGCACTTCTCGTGTCGTTTTTTTCCACCACTCTCCTTTCGGCTGCGTGACCGAGGCCCAAGCTATCCTCTGATTGGTGGACGGCTATGCGGACGTCGGAAGCGCGGGAAATATGTACTGAGCGTCGTAAGGAGGGCCGAGAGGAGAAAGGAGGCGTGTGGCCGGTCGATTCCCTTTTATTTCTTCCCACCCTCTGCCATCCACCCCACTTCCCACCCTCTGCCACCCACCCCCTCCCCTCCCCAACCTCCGCTCACCCCCACCACCACCAAAACAGCCACCCACCACCATCACCACTCTCTCTCTCCCCACGGCGAGGGTTCTTTGAGGATACTCCTCAGGGTTGAATGTGTCCGTATCGATCCCTACCAGATTCCGTTCCCCGCCTTGGTGTTCCCTTTGCTGGCGCCTGTCATTCGCGTGCTCCACGCGAATTACTTCCGCGTTCTGTCGGTCGCTTTCGGGAGGAATGAAACAACATACTCGTCAGATCGATGTCCCTCCAAAGAACGAGCGTGCGGTCACTTCTGAGTGCATTACTCGGTTTCATTAATGGTTTCCACGGGCCTCGCAAAAGAAAGGCTTTGCTTCCGTGTGGATTTTTACGTCAGGCACGAGGTAATTCTACAAACAAGACTGTAAATGGTTAACTGCCATAATACGTTTACATTCCCTGCGTCATATATTACGGAGTTACGACGCTATACTTCACCTTCAACATCGCAGTTCCCACAACGCCTCAAAGATAACCATTCACAGACTGCAAAGTAAAATTGGCTCTTTGAAAGGCATGCCAAGTTATTTACTCTTCCAGTAGGGGTGCGAAACACTTATCTTTCACAAAACTTACTCCTTGGATGTGCTAACGTTTCTCACAACAAATTAAAGTATCAACATATATTTTCCATCGTTACCCCTGCACTCAGACAAGGACGACCTTCGATGGCGAAGGATTTCAAATTACTCAAACATGTTCCCCTGAAGAAATCCGTGGATAATGGAAAGAGCAATGTCATGCTATATACTATTCTAATCACTCTTTTAGGACTAAAGTGGGATAGAATAGAGAGATTGAACTCCATTTCATACCGGAAGGCCACCCTGAGGACGGTATATGTATATAGATTCCCAATTCCACCAGCCGGCATTCAGAACCAGATCTGAAGATGTGGCCAGCATTGGCCACGAAACGTCCTCGTCTGGATAACGACACGCAGCGAAACCCGGAAACCATGGATATTCCTCCATTTCATAGCCTTTTGCTTATTTCAGTTAACAGTATAAGAGGTATAACAAATTTTGTGACATTTTACAATTAGCTAATGAATATGATAAGTGTAGAATTTTAATGCCGTTAAAATTTTACAGAAGTCGATAATCAATACCCATTATTACGGGGTTCATGCTGCCCAACTTTTAAGAATTCACAAGTAAACTTGTCACTTTTTCATTCATCAAACCGATCAACTATTACCGATCAAGCAAAAATCGTCCTAGAACTAGTCAGTAATTGCCAAATCCATTTCGAATGCGCAAGTCGGGATAAAAAAGGATAACTCTTTAAGTTTAGGGGCGAAATTCGTTCTTAAAGGGGACCGTTCGAACAGAGAAACTTTAACCTGAAGAATCAAAGGTGAGCCATGTACAATAGAACAAATAACTTGCCAGGGGTAGAAAAATAAACGGTCTGCCCACTCAATTTATTGATTACCATAGTCGCAACCTAGTGCGAGCCGAAATACCCACGCTTTGAAGAATGCCATTGCCTGGATCGAACCCTTAAAGCATTTCCTTTCGTATTCGCGAACTTCTGTCCGAACACGTTTGAATAGGAGTGAGCATTTCTTAAAGAAGGTGCTGATTCAGAGAAATATAACGCCTTGGATGAGCGCGTGTATATTTCAAGAATATATAAAAAAGAGGAGACGTGAAACGAGGAGGTTATTTTGCGTTAAAAGATTATTTCGACTCTGCGGTCATCGACCCAACAACGGAGGACACGGCGACTCGAAAGGGACGAGCAAATAAACAAAGAGAGAAATATCACTCCCGAGACTGCATTCTCTTCTCTGACAGTAACGATCGTCGGCTGCGACAAAACGACCTCCCCACCCGCTTTCTCCCCCTCAGCGCCTCTCAAAAAGAATAGTGCGGAATTGAGCTCTGAGGCGTATGCACGCGGCATAAGTCCTTCATTGAGGAGGTACGCGATCTCGCAAAGCTCATCTGTTTTTGCTCATCGCAGAACCGCAAGTGATTGAGCGCGTGAAGAGCGAGTAAATTATGCGGACGATGCAAGGAGTAAGGGCCACTTTTTACGATCCTGAGTTACTCCCCTCTTGAAGTAATATCATCAACGAAAAGTTACATGTTTCACATGCACTCTGTCATAATAAGGGGCACTCAAACCATTAGTCACAGCCTTCGCCTTCGGGTTTTTGTAAGTTGTTCAATTTATTAGTCAGAAATTTAAGAAGCTTTGAAGGAGAGTTTCTAGCAATATGCATATACATATATTCCATCGTGCATATTTTACAAGTGATTAAATCGAAATACCCAATGTTATAATTGTGAGTAGCGCAATAGTTCCAAATACACTGCAGGTAAAACGCTAAAACGACTTTGACCGAAAAGTCCTCCATCGTTGAAAGACACCTGCTAACGAGAAAAAAATTATTAAAAATTGGAAATGATTGTCGGTGAAGTAGGACCATGAATAAATTAACGAATCCATGGGTTAAAATCCAGGGTAGAAGGCCACGACATCAAAGTACAGTGATTGTGATTGGGTTTAGCAGCAAATGACGAACAATGGCCACGAAATATAATCTATTTTGATGGTTCGTTAAAATTGCGGCCGATAAACATTTCTAATAAAGTTTCTCTGCAGCCGGTTAATCCGTAAAGTATCAAACTCCATGATTCTACGCGTACACGAAAATCCTGGCGAACCGATCTCATACCACTGGATTTGAAAGCCAGGGACCAGGAATGATCCCCTCGGCTGTCACGCGCAACTAGGTCGCGCTCGATTGAGCTGGAGAGGGCTTATCGCGGCGCACGGATGAGATATAGGTATGTAGAAGAAGAGAGGGGACGAGGGGGGCACAATATAGGAGGGGTCCCATACACCCCCCTAGCCCATTAACTCACGTACGATTCGCTTGAATATTTTAAGCCTCAATGACGCTAAACTGACTGAAACAAGGACGGGGAGACGGAGACCGACCTTTGGGTGCCCTAACTACATTGATGCTCGGCACCTTGTTTCGCTGAGTGCAGGTAGGTATGGATTAGGGAGCCATCCGCAAAAAAATTCAAAATTTAATTCCGTGGCTGGCCTTAAATGAACTAGGAGCACTAACATAACCATCGCCAGCCTGAACGGCAAAGAAACAATTCCAATATCTTCGCTTGCGTCCCATTATGTCAGATAAATTTGGATGAGTTTCTATGCCACACTATGGCCACCATCCCAATCCCCAATAAAGCGATGAATAGATGTCAGAAGAAGAGAATGGACGAGCTCATCTAGGTGAAGTTACCAGCATCAAGGGCAAGTAATAGGAATAATTAGAAGTAATGAGGACGAAAAACCAGCAGTTGGGGATATGACCAGGATTTAACTATGGAGATAAAAAATAGTACTTCAAGTTAAGCATCATTAAAATGCTAGAACCTAAACGTTTCTGCATCGATGAAAACAACTTAAATTATGTCTGCGCCACAATTCAGACCAAAAAACGACAATTCGATTTTGTTAATGCATTCTCAGTTGACTGAAATTTTAACTTCCAAAAGGTAAATGACTGTTTGGCTAATCAGCTGACGGATATTCAACGTATCCTCCGATTGTTTATCCTCATCAACGTATCCTCCTTACTAATTGTTTATATATTTTACTAGATTGCACTATAGTTATTGTAAATATTATTGTATTAATGCTTAATGTATGCTTATTGAATGTTCATTTTTGTAAACTGTAGTGTCCTGAAAAAATAGTATTTGTGCCACAGAGTTCTTCAGTTAAACTGTACTTTGTTCCAAAGAATATGTAGTCCTAGAACAATAAATATTATTATAATTATTATTATTGTTTGTCATTTTGGAATCATCTCCAGCCACTTCTCAAACGAATTCGCACGCTATATCGAGCCCAGCGCAAAAATAAATACACGATTTAAATTTAAATTATGACAACTGGTACCAGACGAGAAACTTAAATAAAACTAGTGCACTGAGGTGAAATTTAAATTTTCTTAATTCGAGACGACATAATCGGCGAGGAACATCCGGGCTAACCGCTGGCAATTTCCAGTTATCAGCTGTGGCCTACTTAATTGAGCATCCCGCTAGAAAGTCTGATAAGGGCGCGCACACCTTCAAGTGTCTCCCGTCTCGAACAGGATAAAGAATAAATATTCACTCACATCGCGCGAACAAAGTTAAACGGTGAGCAAGCACAATTTTTTCCCACGCTCTGGGAACAAAAGAAGATCAAAACTGCACGCGGCGATGTCTCTCAAAGTGGACCTTCATCTCGTCTCAGCAAAAAACCCGTCAGAGCATAAATACAGTCGGCGTGGGAACCTAATGGCCCACGCATTCATAGTTGTGAACGACTTAAATACCTTGCAAAGTGATACACACTTCAAAAGGGAGAAAAGCTATGACGGTGGTGCGTATAATGAGCGTTCAACTGAATCACATGAGAAGAGGCCACCAGTGCCAAAAATGTTTGGCTCTAAAGCAATGGGATCCCAATAATAACGCGATTCACTAAAAGCAGATTATATAAAAATTATCAGATAAAATAATAAGTGACAATTTTCCAATCCTTTACTTTGAGGTACATTCATTCCTACAATACAAAATATCGAGCTAATCGATGCCTAGGTTCCATTTACCGCCTCTCGGTTTAACTTCGTCATTGTTATTCCACGTCTTGGAAACATTTCAACAGTTATCCTGCAGTCTTCTTCCAGTCCGGTTGATCAGATACCTGAAGAAATCTAAAGACACAGCCGGAGAAATAGAATCCTAGGAATGAAGCGACGTGGGGGAATCATCGAATACGGAAGACTCAATCTAAGTCCCGAAGAAATTAAATTATATCACAACCAAACTCAATGCCTAATACTCTATATAAACTGAAATCAAACGATCATCTGATTAATTCAAGACAGCAAAACGTAATAAGTTGAGCGGTAGTGAATGCTTGGAATGGAAAAGCTATTCTGCCGCCTATAGTTAGATACAATGATTGACTTTCACTATACAGCAAAATTATAATAATGGAGAAAGGCTAAAATTTTCGACGAAATTTGTAAGATAATCTGTCGACTCAAATGTGAAAGGAAATTCAACGCGAAATTGCGGCATTGACTGAAAGGTTAGGTCGCTTACTCCCAAAAGCCGTCAATTCCGAAAGCCCAAGATGAGTCGACAAATATTTGCACCATTTTAAGAACAAAATAATCAAACAAAAGCCATTGAACTCCGTCCACCTAACGAGGAGACTAGTCCACGATGCACGAGAATCGAAAGAGCACAGCAGATAGAGTATACTTTCCTTTGAATCAAACTCAAATATTCATCGCAGAAAATTATGGAATTTTCATCCTCGTCCTCGGAAATCACGCCAAATCACAACGCAATGCGATCGGGATCCCCTCCCCCCCCCCACAATCAAACAAAGAGGGAGAGGGAATGGAAAGGGTAATTGGGGAGAATAGGGGAGCATTTAACGTCATGACGGAAAGAGGGGAGGGATCCTCGCCTCCAAACAAGGGAAGTGACTAGCCGAAAGCTCAATAATTCCACCAAAAGTATAAAGAGGGAAAACGAGAGTCATATACGCGTCTCTGAGTAAATATAAGGCAAACTTCCATTGACGGTCGCGCACAGCGGACCGGAGAAAATCTGCGCGGGTGCAAGACGTGAGAGCGACAGACACAGCGGAGTACACCGGGGATCCAGGAAACCGAAAAGAAACCTCGCATGGAAACGAAAAATCATGAAGAAACGTGGTCCGCTCATCGACTGCACCGACCACTTCCGAAGATTGAAAGAAGAAACTTCCAAAAGAAAGAGGAGAGAACGTCTTTAAGAAAATGTATATACTGTGAGATACAGCTCTTCCCTCCTCGCTTCGTACACAATACCCTCGGTGGACAAGCAAGGGATCTGCCGCGTGCAATCTCTGGTTAGAAGAGAGCCAAAGCCATCGTACCTGCAGATATGTGTGTTCTCGAGGAAGAGTTTTTAAGGAATACCGCCGTTTACGACGCTAACAGACAGGCAGGGGCAAAACACTCTTTCGGCCCCCAATAAACCAGGACCCTGAAAAATGAAGCGGGTAAGAAGTTCGCTAAGGGAGGAGGGGGGAAGAGGGTGAGGAAGAACCCGTTAACCAGCTGATGTACGATTTATTGCCCCTTCCCCTCCCCCCCTCTCCCTCCCGTGAGAGAAACGTGTCCTGCCTCCTCGCCTCATTCCCTCGGAGGCGTCCTTCCTTCCTTCTTCGAACACCCTTCGCCACATCACATACGGCGCCCACCGAAAACATTTCCCGCCCGCACAGGATTCAACTCGCCAGCGGACGACGGCGTGAGGCGTCTGAGGAGGCGTGCTAATGAGCGACAAGTGCGGATTCCCGGAATTCAACGCGCTCATACGAGTTGCACGCCATGTGCACGACATCACGCTCAACGTCCAAACCCATTGCGAACACCACGGATAATTGCCACCCACCTCGATCTCCTCTTCTCCTCCTCCTCTTTTAATTTGTTGGAAAACGGCCACTCCGGACTAGAGGAGAGAATGCCGACATCCAACCGAAGGACCTCGGATCGCGTGAACTTTTACAGGATCGCAAAAACCTTCAGTTGCGAAGGATTTTTTACCAAAAGGTGTAAAATAAGGAGTCAAGTTAGAGTCCTACGCATGTATATTTGGTTAATTACTGGGAATTCCTGACATTTCCAACATTTTTTAGCGCCATGACTAAATACTTACTCCATCCTTGTTACATCGACTGGAATATTAAAAAAATAAAAAGGTCCCTCCTCGATCATGACGACAGGGAAAACGCGCGAGCTCCAAGGGAATTCCCTTGGGAGGAGTGAAAATCAACTCTTTTTTTCGCTCCCTGCCTCTATCTGTTTTCGAAATAAGCGACAACTGGTGGCGAAAACTGTCGCCATTTAAAGGGTATCCGCCGCTCAGTCCTTCGTGGCGAGGGAAAGACGTTGTCACTGGAAGCGTAGTCACAATAGGATTTCCTGTGCCACACACCCTAACGCAGGGTTGCACGGTATATTGTAGATGTAGGATCGATGTGATTGCACGTCATCCATGCGCATATTTCCGGAACATTTACCAGTTTGTAAGCGGTCGTCCGGCCTGTGCCCGGAGGATATCGGCATCGCTTTACGTATCCTGCTAATATCACACGTGACCCACTACAATAAAGTTCGACGTCATCCACTTATCCAATCCCTAAGTGTCACATTGCGATTTTCTCAATTTGGATATGAATGCTTGGAGATCGAGGCGTGGGGTAATTTTGGACGCATGGACAATGTGTGTGAGGCGCTAATCCGCGACCGCTTCTTGGATGCTCACCGAGTGCTAATGAGACACCGAAAAAAATACGCCATCTCTCGTTTTCCCTCGAATGAGCAAAACTTGGCCTAGGCAACTTACCTATGGCAACAACAACGTTTCCATTCTCCTTTGAATGTTCTCGTACTCTCAGTATAGATGTTTTCCAAAGAGATAATTCAAGATAACTGTTTTTTATTGACACGAATATAATGTGTAACGATAAAAAACAAGAAAAAAATATTGCTTATGAGGCTCGAAAATATTCTCTGGGGCACGTTCCTAGCCGGCACATGAATGAGAGCAGTGCGATCATGCGCTGTGAAATTCCAAACTTCTAACATTAATTCACCAGCAAGGTATTTTTTCTAGCATCTCAACGTCTTTCATTACGAGAACGCTTGTACGACAATTTGCGAATCGTCGATTGTAAAGCCGATGTGGAGGCTTTGCAAAAATTTAATATTGCAGAGAATCAAATGGCCATTGAAAATTCAATGAACGCAACCGCGTTTTGCTCAGGAGTGGAGAACAGTTGAAGACGGGCCTCGTGCCGCGTTTAGACATTCGGCTTAATTAGATGATGTCGATAGTATTCCTTCGATGCTTGGTCGACGCCTCGTCATCGATAGGTCGAGAAATTTCGATAAACAAGCATATTATACGTGTGTTTACGTATTTTATATAAAGAGTTGAGTGATTTTTCCCCATTATTCCTATGATACTTGTTCATGCGGTTAATAAATGCCCATCGCGAACACTCGCACGAAGTCAATTTCTTCCCATTAACATTAGGAAGCGCTGAAGTAGATTTAATATTTTGGTGTAGACGCTCGCTATCATTTAAACGATGCAATTAAATACACCCCTCTTTAGGTTCACCTGTGGTGTAGACGCGGCCTTCGGTATTTTTTTCGCCATAACCATCCAGATAAGGCGATTTCGGAGGGATCGAGAGAATCCGCCGCGAGAGGAAGACGAAAAGCGGTCGCATTCCTCGGGGTGTTCTGCTTTAAGACGGAAATGATTTCCGTCTCGCAAAGAAACTTTCCTAAAAGCCAAATGAGTCGCGGTAATAATCGCGGTGATAATCGAGGAGGGATTATTATTTGAAGAATAGGAATCCGAGTGTGGGCAGCGGAGGAGCCGACGACGGCCGCTCCGCTCTTTGAGGCGACCTGGAAAAAGAAGAGGCGATGAAGAAGAGGCAAAAGCAACCAAGTGGTCCGAGTAACGGACCTCAAACGGCGGCGTTGTGCGATGCTCTCAGAGCGAGTGAGGTCGGCAAACCGCGTCTATACACCTCGCACACTCCGGCTCACGTGGTGAGTAACATTTGGCCATTTACACCGCTCCTGAATGGCCAAAAGGTTAGCGAAGCATCGAGCACACAACCCTTAGGCTCGGATGTCACCTGGGATGACGTTACCTCCTCGCTTTCTCGAGGTAAACTGAGAGTTTGAGTTCTGGATATTGCTGCTCCAGACTTCCGGGTTAGTAGACGCGACCAATGTCTGCCGAAGGACGTCGTGATTAACTATGTACTTCATTTAACATTTAACCTGCGATTATTAAACCAGACCTTGGGGCACACTCCTTTAAGCCAGTCGTTGCCTAATGTATGGCGCTATGATATACTCCACTGCTAGTAAGAAAATTTTGAAACATAAAAGACGAAATATGATCCCAAAGTTAGTAATTCAAATATGATTTACGTATACGAAATAGGGTTTCAAAAAGATCTAGGAAAAACAATTTTGAGAGCGCTAACCTTTTTCTATGATGAAATTCAGCATGGCTTCCGTTAGTTTCCTGTTAATCACATTCACTATTTAAGCTCTGCCTTCAGAAAGCATTACATGTAGAAGCGGATTCGAATACTATAAATAGACATCATTTATCTCAGAGTTTATTACACATTATTCTACAAGCCAAAATATGGGCAATTAATCGGCAATGCTGTAAGAGCGAAATACATATTGGCTAAATTGGTCAATGCCATTAGTACTTTTAAGGCGTACGATGCATAGAAAGTGTAGTGCTAACTGAGAGAAGTGGGCGAGAGATGGGTATGGATGATTCGAAGCACAAAACTAATAATTGATGGCCTAAAACCGTTATTTAATAGCTTACCCTTGTACTAAAAAATTAGCTTCATAACGGTATAATTAAAAGATCCACATTTCAGTGTCAGCAGGTTCTTTCTATTTTACAATGGATGGCGTTTTGCCACTAGTGCCTTAAACTAATAGCAACGTAATAATAATTCTTTCAACGCTAAGCTATCCTGCTAAGCCTTCAATATTCTTCTTTTACGAGACGGAATACAAATGCACCAAAATGATAGCTTTTAGACAACTCCTGCACTAACGGAGATGACGATACGCCCGTTATAAACACAAGACTAAAAAAATCAAACTTGATAGATATGACGTACTTAATTGCGGAATTACTGCCTTCTTCTCGAATCGACTCTCGACTCACACCCTTCAATCTTACGGCCGATGGAATTTAATGGGCTCAGGAATTTCGAGGATAGGCGAACCGTTACAGGAAGAGTCCCTATCGGTGGTCACGAAACGCGTAAGCACACAACGGCCCGTACAAGCTCCCCATCTGAGGCGAACATTCAGGAACAGAGAGAACTATTACCAATACATTACGCGTGGCCAGGCCGCCGCGAGTGTCGATAAGGACAAGCGAAGAGCATTGAGCGCCATCGATGAAAATTCTGTCTTGTGGGAAACTTCTGAAAAGGGGCAGCCGGTTAAAGGGAAACTACTGCGGCGAATGCGATTTCAAGAGGGCATTAAAAAGGAAAACACACAGCATTACGTACCCTCAAAGTGATGAGGACAAGATTTCAATAATCAAACGTCAACTCAGGAATCAGATTCTTAAAATTGCGTCATCGCATTAACTAATATCACTGACAATATAGATATAACAAATTGTGATTTTATTTTTGTACGCACGATAGCTTCAATCGACACTTAACCAGAATTATAAGTTTCCAATCCTACCAAACGAGAAAGGGCTCTTCCATTACGACAGAGATCGAAATGCAAAAAATCCTTCCTTTTTCAGTTTATATATGTCGCACATAACAGGGAACAATCCTAAATGACAAATCAAATATTCGATTAAAATTTCAAACACTAAATCCAGCTTCATAAGCCTCCTTAGCGAATGGGAACAACACAAAGGCTATTTGGAGTGGAGACGGCGCGTGATTACGAAAAGAATGAATATGATAAATCTTCCTCTCCTGCCTCCGAGACAATGCATTCTTGTGATTTAAGAGCCTCAGGTAATCGTCATGAGGCTTTCGAAAATAACTGGCTAAAGAAATACACATTACCTACGGATTACCTAATACCTTATGAACAAGTGAAAAGCAGCAAATTTTTCGACGATTTGTTGGTCTAGTAAATTTGCGAAATCAGGGTTAGAGACAGAAGTAATGGAAGGACCGCTGGTTAATGGCTGTTTAATGGTTAATTGTTAATGGTTAAGAGTATACGAAACGAGTTTACGTTGCTTCATGTTATGCATGCACATGCAGACGAATCACTGTGAAGTCCGAGGGCGAAAAAGACACGTTACATTTACAAGGAGTTTTCAGCAGAAGAGTCAAGTTCAAATGGACTGGGAGGAGCCCGTATTGGTGGGGGGGGGAAGTAATTAATAGTAAAAGCCTTTAATAGGTCTCCCTACCTCTGATGGAGTTGCAATTGTTTCCTTGTCCGTTGCTCCCTCCTCCTCCTCCTCCCGCGTTACCCCCGCCGCCTCCTCCGCCCCCCGCCTTCTTCGCGGCCGCCGCCAGCAAAGACGCCGAAGACGACGAGGCGGAGGACGAAGAGGAGGAGGCCTGCGTGGGCGGGAGACCGCCGCCGCCGTCGGCCGGAGGCGGCGGTGGGGAATTGGGGGTGGTCGTCGAGTGTGGATCGTCGGCCCTCGGGGGCGGAGGGGCCTGAGACACGCCCCCCCCGAGGGCGCTGCACAGGAGGGACACGCCGCCCCCGAGGCGAGCGTACACTTCCCGCGCGAAACCCGCCACTCCGTCCTCGTCCAACTTCTGAGACCTGTCCTGCGGGGACGCGTACTCGAAGGGCGGGCCACCGCATCCGCCACTCCCTCCTCCCACCACCCCCACACGGCCCCCAGAAGAAGGCCTCCTCTCCTCCGGCACTTCCCGCTGTCCGGAGGCCGAGGAGGACGACGCCTCGCGTCCGAAAGAGGCCCTCGCCCCCCTCTCCTCCCCCTCCGCAACTTCGCTCATGGAGAAGCCCAGTTCGTCGAGGTAAGAAGAGTTCCTACCGCTCCCACTGACACCGCCGCCTAAAGTCCTGTCCAACACCACGAAATCGCGGGCGTTGAACCTCTCTCCTATACTATCGGGGAAAGAAGATGATGATGAGGAGGACCTCCCGGTCGTCTGACCACCCCCGGTCAGGGAGTGCTTGAACGCCGCCGGGGAGTCCCTCTGGTAACGTCCCCCACCGCTGCTTATAACGCCGCCTTCGCCGGCTGCTAGGAGATCAGGGAAATGCCTCGCCTCTCCGCCCACCGGACCACCGCTGCTCCCCACATGGGCCCCCCCCATGGTGACCGCCCTGTGGTGGTGACCCACCACTTGTCCGTCAACGGGTGACTCGGTGTCCCAAGGGTCGTCGCCCGACGAGGCCGCAGCGGCCACCAGGAGCTGGTCCAGCACGTCCATGGCGGTCACGTAAGGGCAGCCTCCGCCTCCTCCAGCCCCGCCACCTCCACCCCCGCCTCCTCTTGCTTCTACCCCACCCACCCCCCTCGACTCCTCCCCCTCCTCCTCCAGCGTCGTCTGCGGATGCGGCG